>JBBDHG010000222.1:377500-547500 GCA_037951165.1 Lophius americanus | reverse complement strand
ATTGTTAGTACTTAACTCATTAGGAGGGCTTTTTTTGCAGAAACACAATTTTACAACCATGACTTCCCAACCATATGTCCTATTATGTCCCCGTTGGCTCATACGAATCTACACAAGGGTATCTAGCTTGTATAATTTCACTGCAATAGTTCATATTTTACCAATTTGACCATATCATTTCAAAAGATTTTTAGCTCATAATAATGTAATTAAAATAGTGGGATTAGTTAATTTTATCAGAGAAATTTCAGTCAATATGGAGTGTTGAGATTATTAATGAGACACATTTCACTTAAGGAGTTCAATCCTTAAGAGTAGTCCCAGTTTTGACATCAAAACATATGAACATTTGTGCTGGTTAATTTAATACCAGAATGGACAACCTTGTTGTTTGGACTGCAGAGGACCTGAAGAACACGGTGGTCCACCAAACTGCTCCATTAACCACCATCATAAATCTGACCAAGGATCTTCTTAAAAACGTATATCTACAGATTTGTTTTAACTGACTTTCTTTACTTAATCTGGCCAAACCATCTATCAATTTGCTCAGCAACTTCTTGCGGTAACTGTCATGTGATTGTTTCAGAAATGAGACCTACGGCCGAGAGAGAGGCTGAGTCCACACAGTCATGGCGACTTTTAAAAACGTACATTTTTATCCTCTCCTTTTGGAAAGTAATCCACAAACGCAACATTTATAAAAGTACCTGTAGTACCACTAGTACCACTACTGTAGTACTGTAGTAGTGCATTATAAATTAAATGTATTATTATTATTATTATTACCTCCATGCACAAGAGAAGGCTCTCTCTCACTGACGAGCGCTGTCAAAAGTTCGATGCCCAGCACATTCGGTTGGTTCCATCACATCAAGGCGATGGTAACACACACTGTGATGTTTCAGGTCGAGAGCCTCTATAGATATACCTGGTTATCATGTCCACATGTCCGCACTTCCAACCACGTCTCTAAAAGTCGTCACACTGAAGTTTTTCAAAGTATCCGTTTATGGTGCTGCTTAAAGCGTTTGCACATGGACAAAAGGGGTCATAGAATAAAAACATAGAAGAGACACATTTTTAAAAGAAGCCTTGTACATGTGGAGAAGGCTTCACTTGTTCAGAGTCTGATTGGTTTACTATCATTACTGAGCCTCTGCTGTTGCCACAACCAGCATCACCCCTCCTGTCCTCCATGGCAACACAGACAGACCATCAGGAAGCAGCTGTTGCCAGGGAAACAACCAGAAGGTCTGGATCGTGAGGAAGAGAGAGAGAGAGAGAAAGAGAGAGAGAGCGTTTGTGTGTCTGTGTGTGCGTGTGTGTGCGTTTGTGCTAGAATCTAATTAAACTGTGAGGGAGGATAAAAAAGATATTTCCAGCAGCCAGCTTGAGATGATCGAGTGAGAAAATGTGTGCGTGCAGGCATTTGTGTGTATATATACTCTCATTTACGCAGATGCTGTACCTGCGTCTGAGCCTGGGACTAAGCAGACTGACGCACTGAATGACAGACTCGCTTTGGCAAAATTATATTCTATTTTTCTCTCGCATTGCCCTCCTCTCCATCTCTATATTCCCCTCCTCCTCCTCTTTGTACACCCCCACACCTCCATCTCTTCCCTAATCCATGTCTCCTCTCTGCCATCTTTCCTCCACGTCTGTCTTCTCCTCTGGCACAAAGTGATTGCATATGGATTGTCACATAATCCGATTCTGCCACTGAGAATAGGTGGGCTTTTTAGATTGCTTCATAAATTCACAGTTTGGACACAGAATCATTATCTCGGTAGCGTTATGCTGCACTGTGGGAATCACTCTCATAGAACTGACATGGCTCTTATGTTTAAAATGATGTCACAAAGTTGATGGTCTGGTATTTAAATCAACATTAAAGAACTTGTTCTCTCCTCCATGTCATTACTCAGCGGTGAGATTAAAAAAAAACCTTGCGAGCTCAGAGTAAGGCCACCTGACTTTGATCGTGTGCGGAAAAAACAAACAAGGATTTTTAAAGAGCTAGCTTAAAGCTTTTCAGGGTAGAGCAGACACACACCTGCAAACACACATTCAAAGAGAACAGATGTATGGAATCCGATAGCATTGAAAATAAAATGTGATCTTCATATCCCCTTGTCATGCACTAGTTCGAAGCGTTTAACTGTAAAACATGTTATTTCACAAAGGACAGACAGTTGTGCTCAAGAGCATTCGTTTTCTCTCGAGCATGGGGCGTTTCCAATTAAACATCTACAGCTCTGGCCTTTCCTCTTGTTTTGCGATGAGATCTAATCCTTCAAAAGTCCCCGTAACGTCAGTCATCCATGATCTTACATTTCCCCTGCTTGTCCTGATCAGCGCCACAAAGCTTTCATAAGGTATTTATGAGTAAGGCCCTGAATGGAGCAGCAGCTTGTGGCAGGATGCCAAGTCCATTACACTCTCGCTGCAACTTCGGCAAAGGTAGTCGCTCCCAGGCAGGAACTGTGTAGAAGATACAAATGATATGCGGGGGTCGGAAAAGATAAACGAAACACCTATAAATATAAAGACACGCAGTAGAGGGCATACCTCTGTTAAGGCTCATTAGTCCCTATTATTCAAATTAACCTCAAACCAAATTCCAACAAGACAAGCACACCATCCAAATTGCGGCCAGAGGGGTTCTTACAATCTCCTAGTGGAAAGTTAAATGGCTCCTTTTTGGCATTTGGCAATCATCACAACAATGTTCCATCTACTTAACAGATACTTTGTGTAATTTCTAAAAATGTTTTTTTAAAAACACATTTTCGATTTGGAGATTAATGGTATCTTCATTGATACCTTCCCAGAACCACTGTTTATGAAAGCTAGTGTAGTAGTAGTTATTCGGGAAACAGACAAACAGTCAGACTGTAACCATCTGTGCTCCAAACACAACCTCTGTAAATCACTTTCAGGATAATTATGAGATCAATAATAAAGGTCCACTCCTTCATCCCACGTCTTTCGTCGTTCAGTGGAACGTTGGGCCCTGGAAGGGAAATAATGATTACATTTTGAAGAAATGTACTCACATGGGTGGTGATGTGGTTGTGCTCTTAATAATAACAATAATAATAATAATAATAATAATAACAATAATAATAATAATAATAATGATACATTTAATTTATAAGGCGCATTTGGATCAAATCTTAAAGTGCTACAAAGTAAAAGCAGATAAAAGCATCAATAAAAAAAATAACTATATAAAAACATGACCAAAAAGCAGCCATGTTAATTAAATTTTTTAGGTTCCGCTAAAAAGGAAAGTTTTAAGTTCTTTTTTATATTTGTCAGTCGTCTGTGGAGCCCTCAGATTGTCCGGGATGCATTCCACAGACCAGGGGCAGCAGAACTGAAGGCCCGATCACCCATGATGCTGAGCTTAGTCCGGGGAAGGAGGAGGCGGTATGAGTGGGTAGAACGGAGGGACCGTGTTAAGGTCAGTGGGGTGAGTAGTTTTTTTAACTACTCTCTTGTTTTGATGAAGCTGCTATAATTCCACTGTCTGCCGTATAATCTAAATGTAACACGTCCGATGATAGTCCCTGCCTAAAGGCCTCCAATTCATTCAGCAAAACTCATACAGCTACATATTGGCAACTGAAAATGATGTTATCATAAACTACAGTCAAAGAAATCCGGATAATAACTCCAAAAGTAACAACAGAATTCCATGAAATTATTTGGACTTTGTTTTCTTTTTAGTAAATCCTACTATATAGACACTATGACCCTCGCTACTCTGCTTCTGATCGGCTTGGCATGATCATGACATTTCTCACATTGTTCTTTTAGTTAGGAACCACAAAAAAATAACACCATTGTCATTCCAGTGCATTTCAGAGCAGATCATGACACTGCCGGAGAAGGATTTATAAATTCCTTTATCAGAGGTATTTCCCGTAGATTCAGCTGGGTCCACGTGTTTGTTAATTAGCTGTTTTCTTTGTGAACAGGATCTGTTCAAACTACTGGATGTATTTGAATAAACCGGGGAAGAGACAAGAGGCAAGAAAGTACCCGTTAATGTTGACTATCCGGACAGAAGGAATCTTGGTCCCTGTTTGTCATCGTGGTCCAAGATTCCTTGACGCACTGAGTCTGTGGTGAACAGACTTACTAACCGACGTATAGAGCCGCGTTGATTCTTTAATAGCACAAAACGTATACCCTTTACAAGATAGAAAATGTTCTCCTTACCCTCTACATTTCCATATTGCCTATTACGTGATTATGGCTCCCTTTCAACAAATCAAACCTAGTACCTTGTGTCTCATTTGCACCCAAAAAAAATAATATCTCTGCCTCCTTCCTTTGAACAGATTTCTCTGCATGAATCACAACCCAATATCAAATATGGGGCGAGAGTGAAACACAGATTGGCAAAGGAGTGTGACCACATCACTTCTCTGATTGGCTGGTCTCTCAGTCTTGTCTGCGGGTCCTTCCAGACTCAAATGTCAATCTAGGTATTACTAATTTGTCATGGAAACATGTTGGGCCCGGTTTAAATGGTAACAGCTTTGCAGCAGATGGAATGTCCGCCTTTTGTTGACTTTTTTCTCTGTTCTTTTGACTAACTGGTGGAAAAAGATTGAAAATTCTGTCGTAAGATAGGAAATTCTGTAGGTTTTGGAGGACAGCAGTTCTCACAGACTGAATTGGCGGTCTACATGTCAACAGTGAGATATAAATTTTATAAGGTTACCGATTGGAATCCGTTATCAAACATTTGTGTTTTTAGGCATCCAATAACACCAGTGGAGTGTGAGTAAAAACCAGAACCACAATAAAAGGTTACTATAAATGTCATTGTCATGTTATTGACCGCTAGCCAACTGTGTAGTGTCCAGGTTTATAATCAGGCGGCTATGCTTCTAAGAGATTCGGGCATTGCTTTGATTTTCATGTATCACTCATCACATGCCTCACTGCTCTGATTAATTATGGGTTTATACATTTATGCCCAGAGGCATTTTCTCTTGGAGTGGTTCAAGTCTGGCACTGTAAGGCTATGTTTGTGGTTTTCAACTGTTGCAACAGAAGTTTATGCAGGCTCTGGATGATGTGGGACAAAGTTTCCTTTTCTGAGACACTGGTTGATTTAACACAGCTGGAGTCATCAGAACTTGTGTCATCAAATTTAGTTTATGTACGTCAATGAATGATATTTCTCAATCTCTTACAAAACCACATAGGAAGCTGGGACGTCATCAGTCCTGAATTCTGGGTATGGGAGGAGAGTTGTGAGAGACTAGGGATAATGTAGAGAGAGAGAGAGAGAGACAGACAGACAGACAGACAGACAGACAGAGAGAGAGAGAGAGAGAGACTAGGGATAATGTAGAGAGAGAGAGAGAGAGAGAGAGAGAGACAGACAGACAGAGAGAGAGAGAGAGAGAGAGAGAGAGAGAGAGAGAGAGAGAGAGGCAGGCAGAGAGAGAGAGAGAGAGAGAGAGAGAGAGAGAGAGAGAGAGAGAGAGAGAGAGAGAGGCAGGCAGGCAGGCGAGTTGTCGTAACTCTATCTGAGTTGTCACAAAATAATCTTGATTTAAACACAATATTGAGATAAAATGATGACAAACGTTTCTATCATGGAGATTTTTTAATATCTTAAATAAAAATTCAAGGTATGGACCAAAAAAATTACATTTGGGAAAAAGTTAAACGTTTTGCTGGAATAATTTGGTTTATTTCTTAAGTTGGTTCAAAGGAGCATTTTATTTTATTTATTTATTTTTAATAAATGCAGTATATGGCACAATATGGGTAAGAGTTGCTAAAAAGTTATGGTCATCTTCTTCATCTTCTTCTTCTTTGGGCTGTTCCCTTTAGAGGTCGCTAAAGTGGATCATCAGTTTCCATCTTGCCCTGTCCTCTGCATCATCCTCTGTCACACCAACCAGCTGCATGTCCTCTCTGACAACATCCAGAAACCTCCTCTTTGGTCTTCTGCTTTTTCTCCTGCCTGGCAGATCCATCTCCAGCATCCTTCTACCAGTAGATCCACTATCCCTCCTCTTCACGGGTCAGAACCATCTCAATCTGTCCTCTCTGACTTTGTCTCCAAGACTTTTAACCTGGACTGTCCCTCTGATGAGTTCCTTTCTAATCCTGTCCTTCCTCCTCACTCCCAGAGAACATCTGAACATCTTCAGCTCTTCCTCCTGTCCTCTGGTCAGAGCTAACGTCTCTAAACCCTCCAGCAGAACTGCTCAAATTACCGTCTTGGAAACCTTTCCCTTCACTCCCACTGCTACTCTTAGATAACTCCTGACCCTCATCTCCACCCACTCCACCCTGCCTAAACACGATTCTTCACCTCTTTTCCACACTCTTCGTTACTCTGAACGGTTGACCTCAAGGCTTTAAACACCTGTTCTCTCTTTGCCTCTACTCCTTCATCCTCACAAGTTCCAGCTGCCTCCCTTTCATTCACACACATGTATTCTGCCTTGCTGCAATTGACCTTCATTCCTCTTCTCTCCAGCGCATACCTCCACCTCTCAGTGTCAAAACTGCTCTCACTTTAACATTACTGATCCTCAGCACTCCTTGATCTACAGGTTTTGAACCTGCTATGCTTCTGTCTCTCACACCTTCCGGAAGCACGTTTCCATCTCTATCCTCAATCACCCTTACCTGCTGCACATCCTTCCCATCTCAATCTCTCTGCTTTGTAAATCAGTACTTTTCTCTTCCTTGGTCTTCGATCTCTTATACAACTCCTCATAGGCCACTTGTTTAGTCTCTGCCACCTCACTCTTCACCAAACATCTCATCTATTCGTTCTCTTGCCTACTTTCTTCACCTGTCTTGCTATCCCACTTCTTCTTTGCTATCCTTTTCCTGGTTATACTCTCTAGAACCTTCTCATTCCGCCCACAAGTCTCCTTACTTTCTTTCAAACAGATGACGCACCAAGAGCCCATCTCAAATCCTTCTTGAAGTTCACACTTCCTTCTTCGACTTCCACCATTTGATATTCAGCTCTACCATTGCTCTTTTCCTCTTTTGTACATTTAACATATTTAATTGTACATTTAATTGTACTTTTTACATTTAAAAAAGGACTTAAAACTTTCCTTTTTAGCAGAACCTATAACTTTAATTAACATTGCTGCTTTTTGGTCAGGCTTTTATATAGTTATTATTATATTTTTTATTGATGCTTTTATCTGCTTTTGCTTTGTAGCACTTTGAGATTTGATCCAAATGTAAAGTGCATTATAAATTAAATGCATTATTATTAGTAGTATTATTTTGTGCCACCAGACTCATCCTACTTTCTACCATTCCGTGCTGTCTGGCTACGTTCTCCTGTCACCACCTTGCGGTCTCCAATCTCTTTCAGGTTACGTCTTCTATATAGGATGTAGTCAAACTGCATCTACGTGTGTGCTCCCATCTCCGCGCCTATATGTCACCCTGTGCTCCTCCATCCTCTTGAAAAACTTGTTCACCACAGCCATTTCCATACTTTTTGAAAAGTCTACCACCATCTGTCCTTCCATGTTCCTGTCCTTAATACCATACTGGCCCATCACATCTTCATTTCTTCTTCATACTCATCAGTCTGTCTGACACTTTCTTCACCTCCAGAACTTCACATACTCCTCCCTTCAGAATCACCCTTAACCCATTTCTCCTCCAATCTACTCCATGATAAAACGGTTTGTACCCCCTTCCAATGCTTCTAGCCTTTCTGCCTTTCCACCTGGTGTCTTGGATTCACGGTATATCTCCTTTAATTCTCTTCATCATATCAGCTAGCTCTCTACCTTTTGCTGCCATTTTGGCAACATTTCAAGTTCCCCATTGTTTCCTGGCACCTCTTAACCCTCTCTGTCTTCTTTTTCCTCAACCAACAGTTGCATAGTTTCCGCTGGTTAACAATGCCAGTTGTGGTTGTTGTTAACCTGCCCCGACTGATCCAGTTTGGAAATCAGTTTCGTGTTCCTTATTTGATTTGGCCTCGGTTTTATGTTGAATTGCCTTCTCCCCCCTTTCCTAGGTTTGGACCGTCACTAGAAGTACACTAGCTTGTGAAAAGCTCTGATTTGACACATAAACCTTATCCAGTCTCCATTGGACACAAAACAAACACACATTATATTTATAACAAGAGCTTGTAATATGTGTAATATAAATGTGTTTCATGGACTTTAACAAAGACAGTCATGAATATTCCCATTTAAAATAAGTCTCATCTAAAACACTTTTATCCCCACTCAGTGGAAAATTGGATTTATTTCAGCGGAAAATACAAAAAATAACTTCCTTCCACTATTTATGCATGACTAACATGCAAATATTTTCCCCACACACGTATGCACGCGCCTAAACATACACACTCACACTTACACACACACAGAAATCTCTGAATACTCACAAGCACATACACACACTCACGTCCACAGTCTCACACACGCAAACTCACACACATACATCCACATGCACTCTCTCACACACACATGCACATTCACACACTCACATATCCACACACTAATACACACGCACCCATACACTCACACACGCTCACTCTCACACCGCACACACACATCCACATACTCATACGCAAACACTCACACACACACATCCACACACTCAGGCGCACACACGCACACATCCATACACTCACGCACACTCTCAAACACATTCACGCACTCAGATACACACATACACACGTCCACACACACACACACACACACACACACACACACACACACACACACACTCACACACACACTCACACACACACACACACTCATACACACAAACTCACACACACATTAATGAGGTTGTATGAAGTGTAAAACACAAGTCCAGCCCCGCAGCATTCACACACAAGCATCTTTCAGCTTCCAGTAAAATTAAATAACTTCCACACCATTTCTCTGAATCTGTTCCCTTGTGCATGAACTCACATATTTAACTAATACACTCATCAAAGACCTTCCGTTTGAAATGAAAAAAACCAAGAACCTCTCCTGTGATTTATGAAAAACAAAATCTGTTACTTCTCCAGAACCCAAGCTTGTGGTTTCTCTAACTTTGCTAGCTGACTCATTGGCTTAAGTACGGCGGATTTCCACTTCCACTTTGGCCCGCTCATCTTAAACACTATAGAAAACTAGTGCGATGGGAAAGGAGCGGAGGGAGGAAGAGTTGGAAATCTGGAAGCCATTAGAAGTTGGCAGCTGTGGCTTGGAGAGCCTGATTCAGAGAGGAAGAAGGAGCTAGGGAGGATATGGTACATAACTTCCATAATGAATTTAATATCTCTGCATGTGCAGGCCATTAATGCAGAGCCTTGTGATTTAGCAGCAGGGAAGATGTAGAATATAAGTCATTTTCTAAAAGCAGCCATTCCTCCTGACATCTCCTACTGCACTGCCTGCATTTCCCCACAGGGTCATAAAGTCTTATCTGGCTGTTTATCCATCCTTTCTTTTTTTAACTGTTTTAATATTTCCTCCCTCTTCTGGTATGTGAGCAGATCCTGCACACACACAAACACACACACTCACAAAAATATACACAAACACATACAAACACACACACTCATATACACACACACTTTCACACACTCTCCCTCTCAAAATATCTCTCTCTGTCAACCATCAATATCTCCCTATAGCTTAGCTCTGAAGAATAAACCCACAGGTGGTGTACTGAGCTCAACCCGTTCACCAAACAACAGTCCTACCTGACCTTTTCACTTTAGAAACCATGACTAGTTATGGCAGGTCTGTAACGTTCTGGATTGCTCCTGAAAATGTGTGGCATTGGAATCTCAAACAATCTGTACTCTGTAAATACCTCTGTGTTTACAGAACTGAAGTCATGGCCCACAATCCCTTCCAATGACAGCCACTTCCACCGGTCAAGCATAAACGGTAAACACTGGGCTGAATATAGGGCTAAACCTACTAAAACTGAGTGAGTTCTGGGGTCGATAAGTGGCTGGGCTTTGATACAAACATGGTAACATGAACAGTACCAGACCTGCTTTATATTTAAATTAATGGCGTGGAGTTGCAACCATGTGCCCTGAACTAAGGTATACCTTTTTTATCAATGTTTCACATTATGAGGTATTTGAATATTAGCTAGGGGCTTGCTATAGCCTCGCCAGTCAAAATTAAATTATAATGTATAACATTTGCCAAACTCTTGGTTAACTTCAAATCAGTTAATCTTGTCAAATTTGAATTTTACCACGAATATTCCAGCTCCATAAGCAGAAGCTGCTTTTCTCTGACTCCATCTGTACTGGGATGAACCACAGCCTTAGAAACTCACTCAGTACGATGACTAGGAATACAGTTGGAAGCAAAGTTATGTTCCAGGACTTCTTCTGAAAATGGGCCTCGCTGGACTTGGATCCTGACTTAATGCCTGTAGAATATAGCACATTATTATCATCACCAGCATATATTGGACTCATTAACCAAGTTTTATGTTGTTTGAAATGAGTCAGTGGTGTCGAGGTTGTCATAGGGTTTCAGTATTATGATTAGCTTATGCAAGCTTATGAGAATGTCTTGTTGTGAGACTTCAGCTGGCAAAATCCTCCACCACAGGAAGTGAGAGAGGATTGCCATAAATAGAAAGGTGCCAGATTCCACTGGCGTGATTTCACCCGACTGGTATCCTGTTCAGAGGGTCCAAAGGGAGGCCTCTCCAAAGTGGGCCTCGCAATTTTCACTTATGACTCATCCACGTGAATGAAAAGGAAACCCATCGGCCAGCTCATCCAATGCTCAAACACACACTCGGACATATGTAAATAATGTGCAGTGATGCATTTCAGACACAAGGATGCAGAGAATAGAGATGAAACAGTATGTGTGCTTTGACTGATTCCAGGGCCAAGATCTTCACTGGCTGACCACAGCCTGAGGCAGAATGTTCCTTTGATGCTCATTGGAGGATTTCTCCCTCCATTACAGGCCCGCCCCTGTTAATCCACAACTCTCGAAGCAATCACATACATGATAAAAGTATTTCAACGCTACCGTTTCCTTCAATTTCACTTCCACTTGCAGCCTCCAGGGGTATGAGGTCAAATCGTCATTCATATTCAAGTGTCACATGTTGAAATGAACAACATTTCAGCCACATTTAGCACTTAAAAATACATATTAATAAATGTTAAGCCTAAATGTTTAATCTAAATCTCATTTTAGAACATTTAGATTCATCATTTAGATTCAAACTTAAGGTTGAATTTTAAGATTTAGTTTGTTTTTAAGTTATGAGTTGGCATGTAGATATAGAGCTAATGTTTAGCTCTTTAATTTTACAAAACATTTTTAATAATATAAATATATTTTTACAATACAATGTAAATAAATATAAAAACAAAGTTATGAAATAATTATAAAAATAAAAACAATAATATTTTCACATTTTTTGTTTGTTTGTTTGTTTTTTTGATTAGTTGTTTTTAAATATACACACCTTTTAGAACATTGTTTGGAGCCACATTTACGACACTGTAACTCTTGATTTCAGCTCCTTTTCAGTTACCCTCATCAGTCTCCTTCCTCACCTCTTTTCTCCTCTCATCAATTCTTCATTGATCATAATAATCCTGAAACCTTTATTGATCACATACAGTCGTACACAGTACAACATAGTGAAATTATTGAGCCATCCCAGAGGGAGCCAGGCTTTCAGGGTCCTGCTCAAGGACCCTACGACATGTATACTCGACCGGCTACCTTCCGATCTTCTGATTGGGAGACGGCCGCTCTGCTTACTGAGCTACAGCCGAAGAGATGTTTTCTTTAAACATCTATGGTGGTCTGCTGTCCTCCTCGCGGTGGTCTGACATCTGTGTGGTCCTCCAGGTCAACTAAGCGAGTGCAAAAACCAAACGGGTCACAGAACAGACAAAAGAGAAAGAGAGAGGGGTTCACTCGATGTGAGTAACTGATGACTAAGAAGAACTAGGACCCCTGATTTAAAACAGGGATCATTTCAAGAGGCCCAATGTTTGTGTTACTATGGATACACAAACAGTATTTGTGGGTCTGATGAACCTTGCTGCAATTTATGTCCATTTAAACTGTTTCGTTATTTTTCAGCTCACGACAGCTCGATGTTCAAAATAACCTTTACAGAAAACATGTTAAACTTGCTTGAGTTAACAAGTCTTGCTGAAGCTCAATGGAAAATATTGGAAGTAATCAAATGTGGTAGGCAGTGGGCCAGAATGTGAGAAATGATTCATCCTGAGCCCTGGGATTGACCAATTTACCATTTATTCACCCAAAACATAAACTGACTACACAGCAAATTCTCCTACACAAGAGCACCTCAACATCTGGCAACGATACAAAACTGCCAATAAAACATCAACGTTATAAATACAATCTACGCACTCCTCGCCGCTGATGCCGGTGGCCATGTTTATGACATCTGTGAAGAAGAAAACTGGCAAAAGGGTAAATCTTCGGAGAAGGATCTGAGGAGTTAGAATTGAGTTTAAGACTTCTGTCTGTATCTGTTGGACACAAGATATCAGGATTTGTAAGAAGGAGCCACTAAAGATGTTTCTGTGGTAGGTTGTTTTCCATCCCTTTGAAGACTCATTTAAAGGTCTTGCTGCTCACAAGGTGGATGCAATAACATGATTTAATAAATTAAACGTGGAAATCAGAATTGTACGACTGTCATTATAAGATTTGTATACAGCATGAATTAAAATACACAAAAAAAAGCTCATTGAAAAAATTCTAACATCTAAAAATGATCTTTGGGCATCAAACTGGTCAAAAGTCTGGAGATCAAGCTCACAACTATTAATCAGCACCCGCCATCTGTGATATCTAAATAAAGCAATTTTATCAATTTGCATCAGTAAAAATGAAATGTTGGTGTAATTGTTACACATCTGATAGAATTCATTAATCGAAGGTTTCAACTCTGCCTCAAGAGTAGATGCATTTTAGAAACAATTAATTCATTAGTTATCCGTATCTGTTTATCCTGGTCATGAGGGGTGGAGCCTATCCCAGCTGACTCTGCACTGGATGATTACTTAAATTCTACCATGGACAAAAAACTTAATTTGTCTTATGAAATGGAACTACAAAAGATTTTTACTACTGTAAATGTAATGCTATTTTAACATGCATCATCTTTTGTTTTATAACTTAAAAAAACCAAATAAACATTAATGCTGTCACGTCACAGTGTTATGTGGCATGAAACCTTTGGTTTGAAGTGAAAACACAGTTTAAGTGAAATAAATGTTTGGAATTTTTGTCTAAGAATTTAGATTTATGACAGAAATCATAATTTTCAATCAGTCTATATAAAAATCTACATCGGCACACACACATGAAGGCGGCTGACGCTTTCCCACAAGAGCATAATGACATTTTAATGGTGGCGGCCCTCTTTCTGAAGCTGGACAGTTTTACCGATTGTTTTGATTACTCAGTCTTAGCAGCGGCCACAGCGTGAAGGCCTCATGTGCCACAAACTACAACGGCTGCCCTGGTACAAAGGGCCCAGTAAGAGTAAGGCCTATCAATCAATGAGGTCACCGGGTGGGATGGAGAGGCGAGTGGGACGGCTGCTCTTTTGTGTGTTGTTGTGTTGTGGCCAGTGACATCATCTTTTGCACAGTCTGTCATTAAAGAGTAACAAATATCCCGTGTGATTTTTTTGACGCAGACAGAGGAGCGAGAGGCTCGGCCCCCGGACCTTAACAGCTTCTAATAGAAGGTTTGAGGGTGGTGTTGTGTGCGCGCACACGGGCCCTCCGGGGTGACTCCCTAACCACAGAATGGTGTCGATGATGAAAAAAGTGCTTGAGGGATGAATGACTGGTGACAAAAAAGAGCTGACATAAAAATAGGAGTAGAAAGTACAGCAATAAAATCGGTGGTTTTCTCCATGAGATTTTGAAGCGCTTTCCATTATGGGGTTCTCCTTAAACTGCTGTGAGAGCTCCTACGTCTTCCCCCTGTCATCCTTTTACAACCGTTCGTCAGCGCGTTATTGTCACACAAGATGAAGTTAGCGAGTAATAAATCCTCAGCATGTTGGCAGAAATCAGCTGAGTCATCGCTGCCATATATTTGACCTGATCACAGAAAGACATTTACGATCACGAGAGCAATCCTGAGTGACAAACTAGAACTTCGAGCCAGCGGCGGTTCAAGTCATTGCATGCTTATTTTTTATTCATGCTCCACGTCCCTCCTTGTTATCGCCTCGGGTTTCAAAGTGTGCGCCAACAAAGAGATCCTCTGACTGGGACAGCCGTGCAAGACAGCTGCGACTCTGGTAGCAGCGATCAGTGTGAGGCACTTGTCTAAACTCCAGAGGGTCTATTGAAAGCATAGTGGGGCAATCTGCCATGGAGGTATTTGAGCTCCACGCTGCGATGCCAAAGGAGGGGAGCGACGGTAGAAAAGAAAAAGTGATGACTCACCAAAGTTCCCAAAATCCCCCTCCCTCCCCCTTACTGGTTTACGGGAAGTGGGATGGGGTTTTTTTCTTCCAGTCTCATGCGTTCAACTTCTTGACAAGCAGAAGGGTCAGGACCTGGTTCATGATTGTCTGTGGGATTGTTTCATCCCTCTCTGTGGGGGCCAATCCGCCTTTAATTATTGAAAGTTTGTTAGCAGTGCGGGGGAGGGCATGAATACATGGCGCACTCGCATATGAAACAGATAAGCCTTTGTTCTGCATCGGAGCTGGACCATTCAAACCAGTGATTTAAACTGGTGAGGGTGGGATTAGCCAACTGCCAAATGAACTCACTGTTAAACTGAAAGGGATTAGGGGATCAGTGCAAATTATCTGCTTTGCTTTACAATTCTTGAAGCGTTTCTATTAGACTCTGCCTTTTTAAACTACATTTCATACCTATGCTGCGTGACTCTGTCCCCGAAAGCATAGTCGCAGCACTAGCTCCCTCTAGTGAGTAAAATGTGAACTACTAGAGTAAAATATTATATTTACAAGATAGATCTCCTTGAGTCGATTCTTATGACCAAATTTGGACTAAGTAGAAACACTGGTTGGGAAGTTATATCTGAAAATCTGTGTTTCATTAAAAGCTGTATTCAATTGTGGGAAACAACAAAAGAGAAAGCCCAATAATTTTCTTTTGCACAAAACACATGCTGAATAGCATTTGAACATCTCAAATTATGCTTTTAATTCTCCTTATTGCTGACTTTTCTGTTTTATATTTATGCTTAGAGTTATGTAGACTTTAATATGAGACTCCAGAGTTCGAATCCTCGCGACATTCCTCCTGTGATTGTTCCTCTGGACGTCCACATGACCTTTGACCCCCCCCTCACTTGTGTTCACTTTCTCCACGTTTCACAGAAGTTTTGCCTCCGACATGATGTCATACATCCATCCACCCTATTTCACTTGGTGGGTCCTCTTTCAGGTGAATCAGCAGATCTGAAGGTGTTAGCTAGCAGTATGCTTGGAACTATTATTGAATCAACTCACTCAACTCATAATCCCGTAACTGCAAGTGTATATCCCCACTCCCCTGCATTTACCAGCCTCTGATGGAACTCCTCAACTTAAATGTGCAGTTATGGCCGAAGAAAGCTGTTTTTCATTAAAAGAAAAAAAAAGCTCTCTTTAGTGAGTCAAATATGAACTATTAGACTGATGTGTGATATTCCATATAATTCTCCTCGAGTCGATTCATATGCACCAAGTTTGGACTAAACGAACCAATGGTTGAGAAATGTTTGGAGGCAAATCTCCCCCTATCGTCAGAAATTTACAAGCGACCTTACCACAAGTCACTACAGTTCTTCCTCACACTAAAGCCTACATAGATATAAAATTCCAAAAAATGATCCATGAAGGATCCGCCGCGAAGACGATTCCACATAAAACGCTCACTTTTCTGAGATAGACTAAACATTACTAACTTCAAAGAATTAACTCTAGGCGGAAACAAATGTTGAAACAGGACACTTATACCAGCAATGGTTCCTCAAGACAAATTTGATCATGAACTTATGGACCTCGTGAAAGGAGCCTAGAACCCGTCACCCTCACTCGATCTTTTTTCCTGCTTCCTACCTGTCGCATAAATTACATAATCAAAACGATTCAGTCTTCACCAGTCAATGGTTAATAATGTCTTGGTCAATATGTGTCTCGAAACCTCCTCCACCTTCGCCTTGTTCTATGTGTTGAATGCTTTAACCCTTCACTTCCATCTTGTCGTTGCAATGATGTTGTCCTAAAAGATGAGGGAAACACGAAGGTGTTGACGGATTCACAGTTTGAAACAGACGCCTTTGTGGAAGGAGGAATAAACTGATTAACCATCACATTAATACCACCTATCTCACTAAGACAGCCCTGCGATGCCCCGGGTGTCCCGACACAGCATTACCTTCTCCAGCTGATCGGCATAAATGGGCCTCAAACGTATGACATCTGTAACGTTACTTCGGGAACCAATGGAATTCTTGCGAATGTTCTGGTACAGCACGGCCACAGTTACTATCCCTACTACTCTGTTATCCTCACCTTTCACACATGCATGGTATCAATTTCCTGCTTCACGGCCAGGGGCATTAATTGATATGAGCTGCACCCATTCAGGTCGCCCTATCCATCCATTCAGTGAAAGACCTGCATGCTCTGCTCGTCATCATCAGCTGCTGTCTTTAAATACAACTCTCTCCATCAATCTAGTTCTTGTATGCTGCTAGTTCAAGCATCCTCCATTTCCCCATCTCCACCTGGACCTCGGAGATCCATAAGTCTCATCTTTCATCAGCCTCAGTCAGCCACCACCACCAATATCCAGAATCCAGAGGGAGGACAGTCCATGCTGATGCTCAGGGCAGAGACCCTTTCATCGCAATCTCCCTGGAGAGTCCGGGCGCCAAAGACTTTCTAATAGACTCACTGTCAAACTGCTAGCTGTTGTAATAAATTATTAATCTTTTCCATATCTCGTCCCCTCTGATTGAACTGTAATTTTGCCATCACAGATACAACATGAGTGGACACAATGAAACAAACGTACCCATCTATGTTTACCAGATATGTTGCTCTTCCTTTGTTTTATAGTCAGATGCGTACTGTGTGGTATTATTTGTTAAATTTCAAATAAATTATGACATTTGGTGAAGCACAATTGACTGAACACAGTCTTTGACTGAAATCACTCAATACATTTTAATCGGGGGAATTGGACTGTCGGTAGGAGCAGAATCCATCTAGAACATTCATAATCAAAAACTGATGACGTGCATAAATAATTGAGTCTAAACGGCATCCAAAAATGCATCAAAAGGTGTTTTTTTGGCGTATATACTAGGGTTATTTTCAATATGATATAAAGCAATTATTGATCTTTATATTGAACGTTCTTCATCTCTGTTCAATGGAACTATGAAATCTCCCATTAGAAAATTCAGTATGACTAAAGACCCACATTCCCATACTTAAGACTAACAGTTTTGTAATGCTGAGCGTGGAGTGGAAATTAGAGCCTCTGAATTTTTGTGGTTAAGGAGGGGAGGTGCTGTAAGCCAACAACACGAGTTGAAAGGTCATGAGAGTTATTGCTTCAGCAGAGCTCTAATCCCACATGACATCTCCCTTTTCAAACACCTTTCAAAATGAACCTTCAGGGGCTCTCCTGTAATTATCTCCCAACCACAGATGCTATCACAGCTTCTTTGTGTACACCTCTTTGTAGCAGCAGTGCGTAACAACGACCTACCTTCTGATGTGCGCTGACCTTGTGATAGCTATCGCCACTTCAAACGGTTTTTGAATCGGATTTCTATCTCAGCTCCTCAATCAGCCACCCATTTTTACTAAATGGAGGCCAGAGGGATGACAAGCTGAACACAAGTTAACACTTGATGACAGAGCCTTAAGAAATGAGACAAGTTGTGGGGTCAGCAGCTTTCACTCTCTCGGGTCTTCAGCTGTGTCTCATGGTGTGTCAGTCAGTGGAATAGTCCATCAATCGCTTGTGTTTGTGAGCTGATGGGACATTTAGTTCACCCACGTCTAGATCCGCCACTGTAGATGTCTGTCTTCAAAGATCACTCTCAGCTTCTGGCCTGCCATAGCTTTATGCTGACAGTGCTAAAGACAGACTGGTCAGCAACAAGTCAACAACCGCCGCAGTGCATCCAAATGCAGACTCAAATGAATATATAGACACTGTAGAACCAAATCAGCATGAAAGAAGTATTTCTTAATCTAAGAAGTAGTTTATTTATAAGATATTATAACTCATGCATGAATATCTGCCCTAACACATAAGAATATAGTTAAAATATAAATGCAAATATGATGTGTCCTGCAGGGCTAATATAATAATATCATTTATGAACAGCCTCATCTAGATTATATCATAGAAAACCTGCCGGATGTCAAAAAAATTGATACAGATATAAATAAATCTTTAACATTGAGATTGAAATAATGAACTTTTTTTTAATCTGTTGTGAATTATTATTATTATTATATCCTCTATTTTACTTTACCAAGCAAAGTCCGTATTGAGAATAAAAATCTTGACCATTTCATGCAACCAGTGACAGGAAATGCAGCATAATCGTCATTATAATTTCAGTAGATGCTTCCTCTGTGTCTGCCTGTGTGTTTGCATTATTGTATGTTTATACTGTGCAGGTGAGCTTAATTTGCTGGCCTGCATGTCTGACCGGATACACTCGTCTCATGTGAATCAAGAAGGACAAAAGAACGAGGGATGCAATCATCGCCCTACCCCGCCTCTCCGGCGCTCTGGCAGTGATGAGGTTAACAGTGGATATGCACACTGGCCAGATGCAGGCATGTTGATTGTGGTGGACAGATCTAGTAAATAGTGCCTGCTCGCTGCTGAGTCAGGTGGAGTGTCACTCTGGGTGAAGGGGCACAGCTTCACTCAGGACACACTTGTTGACAACCCACTCTGCCCTCAGAGCTCAGCTGTGTAATTTTCCCTCTTAGGGAAAGGCTTCAATTTAGCCAGGCTGACTGCATAACACTGAGCAAAGGCTGAAGGATGAAGGTTGTTAGGGTGTGTTTCAGAGTGTGCAAATCAAATGAACGGAGAAGTTGTGCAAGGCTGAAGGTGTGGTTGTTTTTTTTCCCCCACATATTAAACACTTGGTTCTGGTCTCACAGCCGGCAAACAATCAAGAGTGGCGCTGATTGAGGTTGTCGCAACTGGTGGCTATTGAAGGTTCACAGTATTTGTATCGTACTTAATACAATGCTAACATGTATGTATGTGTGATTGCTTAATTCCTAATGTATATACAACAGTAAAAGAGATCATTTCCTTATTTGAATTTGAAAAATTACCTGATTTGGTAGATTTCCATTTGTCTGAATCAGGCTGAAGACAGATACTGTAGGCTGTGGAATCTTTCCTTGAACACTTGAAGAAGGATTGTATTAAAGAGTAGAATATAGTGCATACCTTCAGCAATGCCTGAAAGTCCTTCAAATTTCAATCAACCCTTGGAGATGTTCAAAAGTCTGAAAAAAGACATCCTGCATCAGTCTCTGGATCTGTATCAAATTTTGATACTACTATCAAATTTTTGATTGGCTACTCTGAAACCTAAACTTTAAGTTCACACCCAATGTGCAGGAAGATTTCTGTAATTTTCTGGAAGAGAACCATGACCACAAACTCAAGATGCAAGCCACCTTACAACAGGCCACAAACAGCTCCAGAGAGATCACAGACAGATGAGGCCAACAGAGCCATGTCATCTGCAAATAGCAAAGTTTGAATTTTGAGCAGCCCATATTGCACCCTCTCCTCAACCCGGCTGTGCTTTGAGATCTTGTCCATGAATAAAAAAATCAGAGGCGGGGGTCAAATTCCCATCTGGCCTTGGACCACGGGATGAGCTGGAGAGCATTCTTGGCCTGGTGGCTTGTTTCCACCAGTACATGAGTCAGTGAACAAACTGACACAGGTCAACATATAACCTCTAATGCCAGAATCTTTATGATCTTCAAATGTTCATGTTACAATCTTACTGTATTAAGACGGTCTACAAAAATGTGAACCTTTATCATTTAATACTGACCTCATACAGCCCACATAACCTCACACAGGCAAAGAAACCTGACACCTATCATTATCTTTGCATTATCTTTACTTTTACTCTATTATATTAACATTAATGGCACAGTTTAGTTAAATGGGAAACCAACTGTGGGACCATGTGTTAAATCAGGATCTGCCATCCGGACTGTAAATACTTTTGGATATGATGGAAAAAAATATTATTAAGCCTAGCAATTTTCAACAATTAATATTTCATGTTGTATTGGTCAGTTTAAGGGCCTTTAGACCGCAGACTCGGTCGTCAGCATGAGAGGTGGGTTGACTTAATGGTTGACTTACTTGCCATTTTAATAGAATACCCTGGCTTTACTGGGATAACAGACCTCCCTGCAGGTTCGGTCTTGTTAAGCTCACACCCTGTCAGCATGTCTCCAGCGAGCCACCAGCAGAATAACCGCACCACCAGATCCTGTTACACTAGAGGACACAATATTCTTTTGGAGGGCGTGTGGCTGGTATCTGAAAAGTCAAACAGGGTCGAGGAGAGATACACCTGGCTTGTTTCCACCTGTGGAGTGTACCACACACTCTGCTATTGTTAAAGTTGATCGTGGGTGTATGGGGTGTGTTTGATGGTTTGTGAACATTTGTTGGGAGGAGCAGGTTTTAGCAGAGCGTCTAACCAGTTATTAGTTTTGCATGGCAATTTTTGCCTTTGTGATCACTTAATACAACAATTTACACAATCCATTTAGCCATAGTTCAAAAAGTGTTTGCAAATATTACAGTGTGCTTGCCTGGGATGACGGCAAAGGGGAATTGCTACTATGCAGTATGCAATGAAATAAGCAAACATATATTAGTAGTTCACTATGTGAACATTATAACCAACTCGTGCATAATAGTGTGCAAAACAGAAGTCTCAATATATTTCCTACAAAGTAATTAAATCATTTGGACATTTAATAGTCCATACCAAATTATTTCAAACTACAAAAAAGCATTGAGATATCGCAAACCTCCGACAAGGCACAACATTAATAATAATAATAATAATACATTTAAATTACCCTAGGTTCAGCAAAATTTCCTGCAGATTTCTGCATTCATTTCTGAGTTATTGCCAGCATCTAAATCTACCAACATCTCCAACAAACTCTGTGAGTAGCTCTCAAATACTCTGTAGCCGCTTGCCTCCTGCACCTTCCACTTCACCGTTTCTTCAGCTCCACCCCCAAAGAAACATCTAAGAAATTAAAGGAACAAAGGCATCAATAGCCAACTTGTGACATCACTACTCTAAATGGCTTATTATTTTTATTTTATTGTATTTTATTTTAAATGCTTCAAAACACGTAACATCACCAAAATTTCCTCTTCCTCGTCCTTTTCATATATAACCAGACAAACAAACAACTCTCTAATACTCTGTAGCCACACTCCTTCTCGACTTCCACTTCAGCGTCTCTGTTAAGCCCACTGAGCTCCAATCTCCACCCCCAAAGGATCATTAAAGGGAATCAAAGAAACCCTTGACACTGAGCCCCGGCTCCACCCCCAAAGAAACAAAGAAACATCAAATGAATTAAAGGAACAAAGGCAGCATTAGCCTGATTTCGATCTCACTACTCCAAAGAGCTTACAATTTTTATTTTTTTTAAACTCTACCTTTGGGTAGAATTTCATGCAAATCCCTCCTGTAGTTTTTCCAAGGATTTTGCTCACAAACAAACAAACAACCGACTAATGCACAGGAGAAAATAGAACCTCCTTGGTGGAAATCAGCATTGTCATAGAATTCATATTAAATCAGACTAGTTTTGTGTGGACATTCATGGTCCTAGAGGATGAATCAAGTTCATACCCAGGGTTATTCTAAAAATATTTTTGCCTGAGGGCGTGGTGTGAAGCTTTTGAAAAATTGAGGTGGAAATGAAGCATTCTTAATGGGAGGATTATAGTTTCTTCTTGTAACCTTGCTTCAGAAATACTTTGATTGTGCCGATTTTGCTCTCGGTACCATCATTATCAGCTTCTGACAGTATAAAAGTTATATATTCTTCTGCCCTGGACAATCGTTAGATTTCTTCCTCAATGTGAAGGTGAGTAAAATGGTTTGTTCAAAGGCTAATCGTTCTGTATAAAAGCTTTCTGAAGTCTTATGAGAACATATGACATAAACAATGACCAACGACAACATGAAGTTTGAGCAAATCAAAGCTGTTTAAAGCTGTCTGAGGGATTATTTCTCATGAGTGTGACATTTCTGGAGTAGTTATACCATATTTAATTAATGGACGTATTTTTCTGGTATTAGTGTGATATTTTTACTGAGGAAAAAGGAATGCTAGGCTATGCTAATCAAAACTACATGTTGTTTAATAGAATAATGTGTGGCACTTAAGGTTAAATCTGCATTTTGGTGAGAGGGTGCCTGCCTTTCACCTGGCTTTCAGTGTTTTTGCTTCTCACCAAATACCTGCAAAAAATATGCTATTCCATTAGCTTCAGCTTTTATTTGTTTTTATTGCTTATCAGCAAGAGAGGAAAAAGTATGTTGTAAAAAGGTTGCCATCAATATTCAATGTTTCATGTTTTAATCCTTTAATACTCAACTGATTGGTTGATTGATTTTGAGTCACTATGTCTTATTGAAAAATGTGAACCTTTTACCAGAACCTGTTTATAAAATGACCAATTGGCTGCAACTCTTTCATATGATAAAGAGTAAGGGGACAATTATGGAGCCCTGCAGGACACCACAGGCCAAAGGTGACACCAGGAAATGGGGAAATAAACATGGTTATTAAGAGAGTCCTATTCCATAAGTCTGATTTTTGACTTTGGAAGCCATATTGAAGCGTGTGAGGAACGCGGCCACTTTAGGGGTCATCAGCCAAATGTACCTCTAGTGCTGGTCCCAAGGCTGAATAAATGGGGGGGGCTGCGTCAGGAAGGGCATTCTGCCAAAAACCTATGCCAAATCCATATGCAGAACACAAATCTGATTGACAGACTGGATCGGTTGGGGCCCAGGTTAACAAGGACCGTACCGACCCATGGATGGAAACAGTGGATCCGCTGTGGCGACTCCGAAAGGGAGCAGGTGAAAGAAGGAGATTGAAGCGTGTGAGGACTTCCGAAACAGAATTATGTAGCTTGATACAACCAGAAACAGTCCAGTAAGGGTCAAAATAAATAAGGGTCAACTGTTTTCTAAAATACATACTTTGTCTAAAGGTTGTGCTTATCTCTTTAAAATTGACTATTTTCCATGAAATACAGAATTTCATTTGGAAATAATTCATTTTTTCAAGTCAGATTTCCAAATTATTTTTCCATTATTTGTCCTCACCTCAGGGCTAAATGTGTTATCATACGGATTGGAACATATCCTGATTTTTGTAAAGTAAGTACACCACAAAACAAAGAAGATTTTCATTATAATCTAAAATCAGAAAAATTAAGATGCCTCATATAATCATATCCTCCAATGTCCCACAATCTAATTATGCACAGGTCAGTGTTTATTATAGATGTTTATGTGTCGCCACGTGTCAAAAGAGCATTAAGTATACAATAAAATAAAACTGATGATTAAATTCTGATGTATGTGGAAAGTAAAGCAGGGTCATCTTTGGGGCCTCACACAAAAGTGGGACCAGGGGTCATGTAACACTTTGCCCTGCAGCTGTATATGCTGTCAGAGTCGCGTCTAGTTTTTACTACGAGCTTGAGGACAATGGAACTGACGAGTCTCCGGCTCCTCAGAAAACTCCACCTGATGCACTCAAGGGGATTGGCACATGGACGGACTCTCCCTGAGAAGAGAAACTTGTTATCAGACCATTATGACTCACCGTGTGTGTGTGTGTGTGTGTGTGCGTGTGTGCGTGCGGGCGTCCGTGTGTGTGTGCGTGTGAGAGAGAGAGGGGAGGGACGAGACAGTAATTATCAAAAACACAAAAAGAAGTCTATCAAACTGGAGAGTGTGGGTAAAAGCGGGCAGATAGCACACCTGTTTTGCAGATACCATAACAATGATTAATTCAGTTGGGGATATGCCAACTGTCAGAGTCCACCTCCTTCTCTTCCTCCTCCAATTTGAAGTAGTGGGTGAAGCCTGAGCAAAAAAAAGGTTGGGATTCGATTGAGTGTCTCTGCTGCTGTGTTGAATCATGATCACATTGAGATCAATGATATTAGGGTCATTTAGTGCCTTTTACATAACATGAGCAAAACTTTGTTCTTAAGGGACACAGACAAAACAATCGCTGAGTCACCAGCGCCGAGCTGAATCCGCTGGCTGTGGGTTTCTGTTTGAGAAGCATGTTCACATGCTATAATTTAACTGGGATTTCAGAACTGGTTTTCAGAGGCAGACACTCTTTCTGTGGGTCAACACACTGTCTGCATTCATAATGGTCTGGTTCCAGATGTGCGGTTATTATTCCTACTGGCTCTAACGGAGGACATTAAACTGGGCTTGTAGAGTGAGGGAGGAGCTGTGTCCATAAATCCCACCTTGTTTCTAAATGTGTTCCGAATCCTGGCAGCACAGGTGACCTCAGGTCTGGAGAAGGCCTCTCTGATCAGACAGGGTGTTTGTCACCTGCAGTACTCTGTTTTATTTGTGGCCTCCATCTCTGTTCCATGGTTGTTTGATTTTTTTGTTACGTTCCACGTAACACCTGGGAAAGCTGTAGGGGAAACAAACGCTGCCAACTTTCCAACACATTCCGGCCTCAAATGCCTGGGCACAGCTGCACATTGTTGGCATTCTTTCATCTGAAGGTGCAGTAGTTCTTTGTCTCCCCACACAACTTCATTCATTCAAAGCAGACATTAGGAGACCTTTTTAGGGAAAGGGGTTTTCCAGTTTGGAAGTTTTTTCAGTGAATTTGAACAAAAGAAGTAAACTTGTAAACGAGGAAAGCTTTGCCCAGCAGAGCTCTCTCTTCCAGACATGTTGGAGGACATTTAAATAAACTCTACATGGCAATGATTTATGTCTGGTGGGTTTTGTTCCCCTAAAATATAAAAGAAGAATATTCAATTGTTATTAAATGATAAATAAATACATAAACTGTATACCATTCAAGTGTTAAATAAAATGGAATCAATTCAAGTCAATTTTATTTTTATAGCTCCAATCTCTTCAGATGAGCTATTCTGTATCCTTTAATAAATCACATTACCACATTTCCACATTCATTTACATTCATTGAAAAAACAGTCCATTGAAAGTAACTGTATATTGAAATTATGTAATACAATTAGATGGAAAGGTTCTTTTGTGGGGAAAAAGAAAAGCAAAATAAATGCAGGTCCTTGTAGAATGTAGAAGATAGCATCTGCTCTGCACTTAAAGATTTTTTTTTAAAGAAAAGAAAAGGAACTATCTTCGTTTTTTGGGGGTTTTTTTTCAAAATAACAAAACCACAAGATTAAAAAAGGAATAATTACTCAATCTTAGCTGCTGGCCCTCCCACCCCCGCACTTTAGTTCCCCCTCAGATGGATGTAAGTGCGTCAGCAAGGGTTTGGAAAAGAGGAGAAGTAAAGCCTTTTGACTTTCAGGAAGGAAGCGCATCTGGGGAATACGGAAAGAGACAATGAGTGAAAAGAGGAATTAGTGTGGAGGAAGAGGAGCTGCCCAAAAATAGCCAGCCACCGTTTGAGCCTGGCCTTGCCAAAGCTCCAACCACACCTCCCTCTACTGAACCATTAGTAAACTCTGGTCTGTCCCTCAGCGGGTGACTAACATCTATGTCCCCATTCCGGATCATGAAACTCACTTCCTCCCAGGTGTCTCAATTCAGTCCCCCAGTGAGAAGCTCCATTCCAAATATTCCTCATATAACTCCCCTATTAAGAGTGGAGAGAACGATTTCAAGGCCGTATTTCCAATGACATGTATGAGTCTCGACAGAACAACCTTCTCTTTTGATGTAACGTTGGGATTTAAAAGAAATGGGACGATGAATATACAAAATTAAACCGCAAGCCTCATCAGCTGAGAGATTTCAGCATGAATCGGTGTGACTGAGATATGAGTCGTGATACCAGTCAGCGGTGGGAACGGGTTAACATTTGCATTCTTCTGACTACAAAAACCATCGAGAAAAACAGGAACTCTGTCCAGACAAAAATGGTTAGGCCAGATGTGAGGTGGTGTTTTGAACAAACGGGTTTTCGACTGGAAAGACTGAAAGAATAACACATATGCCATCTTCTGGCCTATGCAGGTGTTCCGACCCAGTGGACAGTGGTGTGCGGTCAGAGGCTCCGTGTGCCAAAGCTAACAGGAAGCAGCGGTTTGCGTTTGGTCAATGCAGTTTGATTCTTGTCAGCGACAAGGAAAGCAGGAAGGAGACGCGAGGGCAAGGAGATATGCAGATTTCGTTGGAAAGGCAGTACGTGTGTGAGAGCATGTTTTCATAACGAGACAGACACTTCTGACAGAAACCTGACAAAGTTCCCATAGGCTGTAAATCATAAACCAGTGTGAACTGGCCAGTGTGATTCCCCTCTGTAGGCCACATGTTAGAAGACAATCAGTATGGAATAGTGTATCACAGGTTAAGTGCTACACTTGTTCATTTCTTTAACCTTAAACACATACTCTATTAAAGACTTTTTACTCGACACCTGTCACAGTAAGTGTTCTCTCACTGGGCCCACAGCAGTGCATCAAGCTGTTTCGTGTTCCTGTTTGTTAAACAGAGCCATCCAGTGGTGCTTGAAAGAACTTTGTTAAATATAAAAAATAAAAAAAAATCTGGGATATTTGTTGTTTTCGGCATTAAAGAGCCAAATAAACCACAACATGTGTATAACAGTATATAATCATTTTATATACTGTATATATATACGGCGCTTTGTTGGAGGTAATCACTTATTTAACACATTATATCCTGTATTTAGGATTTACAAATATTTGCCATTAGGGTTTACATGTTTACAAACAGCCTTGTCTGAATAATAGGGGTTGTTTTTATGAATTGGTCTACAAAGAAGACCTTTTTTAATTTATTTTAAGTAACTATCCCCGCCCCAAATGTAGGGGAGCTCGATACAGGAAGGAGGTTCATTCTGGTGGTTGGGTTTATTTTGGGAGGAAATATAAAACAGTATTTCATATTTTTAAACAATATATTCTATCAGACACATGTCGACCAATTAAGAAGCAAAATAATGCTACTGAATAAGTAATTACCCCGCTTACAATCGAAATATGATTTACCTGAATTAACATGTAAGGTTTCATGCACATTAACAGATTTAAAACCCACGACTCGTGTACCAATATCAGACATGTTTAACTTAAAAGTTTGTCATTGCATCATGATAGGAAATTTCTGGTGGTTGGTTTCATTTTGGGAGCAAATATAGAATATTATTTAATATTATTTTTAAAACAAAACATTCCTGTTAGAAATTATGCCTTTGCTATTTGTGAACTTCAGTCAATTATTTGTTTCCATGTCACAATTTAGGCTTATATGGCTTATATAGGCTTGTATGGGACTCCAGGGATTGATGGTGGAGAGTGGTGGGTCTCTGCTTACCTGAGATAGATAGACAGGTAGACAGATAGATAGATAAGATAGATAACATAAATAGATAAGAAGGGGGGGTGTGAAAGGGTGAATGAAAGGAACTATAATTTATTTTAGTAATAACTTCTGGGAAGATACTGTACTATTATAATAATAATGATGATTTTGATGTCATCAGTTGGCATGAACCATGTCCACATCAGCAGATCCATACAGCCACCATCCACGTGACCCTGCAGGGTAAAAAAGCAACAGAGTCCAGGGAATAAGTCAATATAGTAACATGCATTAATCCATTTACATGCATTAATGTCAGAAGGTTGTATAAATAGAAGAACAGAGAGAGAGGAGGAGACAAAAGCTCAGTGCATTGTGGGAGATCCCCTGGCAGTCCAAACATATAGCAGCATGGCTAAGAGCTAGCTTAGGCCAGCCTTACAGTAAAGGAAGGTTTTAACCCCACTCTTAAATGTCTGCCCCTGAGTTTAACACCAAGCTCTGGGTTGATTAATCACGATAAGAGACTTTCTGTATTTTCGGTTCCAGAACAACTGATCCGAGTTGGTTCAGTCAATTCTGAGGATGTTAACGCTAAGTTAAAATCGTGCACAAAGACGAGCAAGAGCAATCATCTATGGCACTCAGATGCTGTGAATCACCATGGAAACCATTGACGCGCTCGGGTTTCTTCTCTATTTTGAGCTGGACGTTGTAAAGCCCTCACGAGAGTATATGTATGTTTTCTTCAAGAGAAACGCAAACCCGGCTTCATCAGAGAAGGAGAGAAAACTTAATCAGAAAACTTAATCAGTTAATTAAGGAGAGAAATCCTTAATTAACATTGCTGCTTTTTGGTCAGGCTTTTATATAGTTATTTTTTTATTTTTTTATTGATGCTTTTATCTGCTTTTACTTTGTAGCACTTTGAGATTTGATCCAAATGTAAAGTGCATTATAAATTAAATGTATTATTATTATTATTAAAACTGGCATAAGTGAAAATTGCTGCCTGAGTGAATTTATCTTTAAGTTTTACCCTATTTTCTTTTAATATTATTGGTGAAAAGGTGGGGTTTTTATTCTCTTATTTTGGACGCGTGAAACCAGCTGAAGATTGAAAACAAAGACAGAGTTAATCCTGGGGGAACACGGAACAATCACGGAAATATCGGAATATTTCGTAATAATATTTCGGAATATCGTAGAATCCCTCATGGAGGGATTCTACGATATTCAACCGGGGACGCTTCAGGACCAGATGGAGGAAGGGGTCAGGAACAAACCCTGGGTTAGTTTCTCTGCTTTTAACAAATCCAGAGTTTAAAGTTCGAACCTGTTCTTGAAATACACCCCGGTTGACGCGCAACAGTTCGTTTCCATGGGAACCCTCTTCATACGGAAACCCGTTTGGATCACAGGAGGTGAAACGCGAAGAGTGAGCAGCAGAAGGAGGTCAAGGCTACACAATATGACTGACGTGGAAGTTTGAGTAGAGAGCACCAACCTCAGGGCTGAAGAGTCTCCGGTACGAAGCCCCGACTTCCCAGTGCACTTGTGTGGTTTGGAGTGGTTCCAGTAAGATGAGTCTGGACAAAGCAAAGCTGTGTGACTCTCTGCTAACCTGGGTAAGTTTGATATTAGCCAACCGGGCTAACCGAACAGGTGACAGCAGACGGTGACTAATTAAGAGGGAAAATAATACCAATGAATAAGTAGTAACCCCACTTAATACATAAATATCCCCTTTATTGACCAAACTAGTTAATATGTATGTAGTTTGTCATTTTTAACGTGTGTCTTGAATCTAACTAGCTTGCTAGCCAAGCTAACTACTAGCTAGATAAACATTGTTTAGTTACGTAAGCCTGACTAACACAAACATGAAAGTAAGAGCTCTGAAACTTCTTCTGTAATGTCTTACTATCCAGATACTTCTAAAATCCAAGGAAAATCCGCCTCACATTATATCCTGTATTTAGGATTTACAAATATTTGCCATTAGGGTTTACATGTTTACAAACAGCCTTGTCTGAATAATAGGGTATGTTAAAGAAGACCTTTTTTAATTTATTTTAAGTAACTTTCCCCGCCCCAAATGTAGGGGAGCTCGATACAGGAAGGAGGTTCATTCTGGTGGTTGAGTTTATTTGGGAGGAAATATAAAACAGTATTTCATATTTTTAAACAATATATTCTATCAGACACATGTCGACCAATTAAGAAGCAAAATAATGCTACTGAATAAGTAATTACCCCGCTTACAATCGAAATATGATTTACCTGAATTGACATGTAAGGTTTCATGCACATTAACAGATTTAAAACCCATGTAAGAGCATGCAAGTGTAAAAAAAGGATGCAACAGCACTAAGACCACAAGCAAGTCTGAGTGCCGTCTGCACTTGTATTTGGTCTTAAGGTATGTCTTAAACATACTGCTTTAAAAAATGAAGAGAACTACCGTGTCAATGGTTAACACATGGAGTTCTGTGTGCCACTCCAAGGATCTGCCTGCAGTGACCAGCCACAAAATCAGTCTTGCTGGACTATTTTTCAGGAAGCTTAACTTTCACCCTGGGGTCTCCAGACTTCACGTCTGTCACATGTGCTCAATGTGAACCTGCTTTCATCTATGAAGAGAGTCAATGGTGAACCTGCCCACCTGGAAGCATACCTTCCTATGATGGCATGCATGGACGTCTACATGCATGCCATTATAAGAATCTCCATGCGTGCCATCACAGGAAGCTCCTCATCATCATCTGGGAGGAACTGGACCCCCTGGTCCACCTGAATGAGCTGCAGAGACCACATCCTGCTACCAGTATAGACAAAGACACTGGCCAAATGCAAAACTAGAGAACAATCGATAAAGAAGTATGAGAGAGAGAAATGGTTATGGTCACCACCTGCAGACCCAGAACCCTTTTGGGAGTTGTCCTGCTGTTGCCCTTGCTGTTCACCTGTTGTCACCCAAATTTTCACTATAATAGGCAAACTTGATCGACATATCGGAACGGATCCAGATCCCAGAAGTTTTAATGACGGTGTTATACTGTGATGATTACGTGCTCCCTTACTTTTTTTGAACAGTGTTTATTTATATCCATTTATGGCTAAGGCAATCCTTCCTTCACAATTTAAATTAGATTGTTTGTAGAATAAATATTTTCATGTACACTCAGGTCTGTCAATAAATTGATTTTCTTTTCAAGCAACTGGGACTTAAATATCTTGATACACAAATTAGCATATCACATTATGCTAATGTTGGCATGAAGTAGGTCTTACATTTATTTATAATGGTTTTAAAATGTTGTGTAAAGGCTAAAATTTGACATGTTGAAACCTGCACGAAACCTGCTCTCTGTCACCTATTTAATGACAATTCTTAATGTCTTCATTCTTAGTTGCAGACATTTCAGGTTCCCTCCTGCAACAGCAAGCTCGACCTAGCGAGTGGAGTGGCCATTGCACACGTGCTGCACAGAATGTAAGAGCACATATGCAAAATCTCTCTGTACTTATTTACCTTTGAATTGCACAAGGCTATTATCAATGCAAACATAATCCATTTAAAAGACGGTCCAGATTTTTTATTCAAGCCTTTTATAGATTTATTTATGATTATTGTTGGGCATGGGTTGGGGTTCAAGGGGGGATTTCAGGAAGGGGATTAAGTGAAAAATCTGGGTTTGTCAATCTTGAGATGAAGGTTTTCCGTTCCAGAAAGCGAGCCAAACTGACGGACTCAGGTCAGTTATCATGGCATAGATTAACGTCAGGAGAGGACTGAGAGACCCAGATTGGATATGCTTACGTTCCCTGATTTATCGAAATGACATTCAAAACCTACACAACTCGACACACAAACATTAGAACCTGGAAGTGGTTCATTTATAAAAAAATGCAACTGTTTTCCTGTCAAAAAATTCATAAAGCATCTATCATGTGGGAAGTGTGGACCAATCACAACTTGCATGGGTGACATGATGGCAATAGAACATTGGAACCAGGAACTGTTGTTAATGGGGTGGCTGATCGGTGTGTATATTAGAATCAAATTAAATCCATCTCAGAACTGCTGACGGATGTTATATGAGGGGTAAAAGTTAACGCTACTGTCATAATCGACCACATCCAGTCTCAGAGGAAGTAAGAAACAGTCCCTTTTTGTCTTCCCTGTTTGGTCCTGAAAAGGAGTAATGCTTTATTCTACAATTTTTATTTATTTTTATTTTTTAAAAGGCTAGTTTTTCAATATTCATTTCTGAAGTTAAAATCAAAATTCCAAAAGATACAGGAAATATGTACGATTACCTCATTAAGCTAATTAGATAATTATTTGAATGTCACTTTAACATGATATTCAAGAGCTGCTACTTGAACTCTCTCACATCAAAGCATCATGTCCCCTTGGGACTATGAACCTCTCGTTCTTAAATGTCATTGTGCTTAGATCCGGAGCACAGGACCAAAGAATCCTGATTTCCAGAGACATGTCATGCTCTTCATCACCAGAGTTCTCTTGTGCTCTTTTTAACAGAGACCCCTTTTGGTTTAATGACACATGGCTAGGCAGGATCAAGGATGAGAGTGGGTCCAACTGGCGCCTCAAGGTAATTTGTGAAACGGGTATATTTCAGAATACCCTTCCGGAACTTTTTCTTTTCTCACTTTTTCCTCTGATTTTTTTATTTTTATTTTGCTTTCAGGTCAGCAACTTGAAGAAAATCCTTACGAGTATGCTGGACTATTACCATGATGTAAGATGAATCTATTTTTAATAACGTGACTCTTAAACAGACAGAATTTTAAATCTACTTAAGACTTGGTTCCAGTGTCTGACGTTGCTCACCCCTCTATGAACAGGTGCTCGGTCATCAGGTGTCAGAAGACCACTTGCCAGACGTGAACCTTATCGGAGAAATTGGAGATGTCACTGAACTAGGGAAGCTGGTACAGCTGGTTTTGGGCTGTGCTGTCAGCTGTGAGAAGAAACAAGGTAATTAAAAAGTGTTGTAAAATAAATTTTAAAAATGTAAGCAGTCTGTGAAAATAAGTAGCTGGATTAACTCAAAGTCAGTTAACATGGTTGTTGCTTTATGTCAGGGGCTTAATCCTCAAAAGAGGATTCTACACATGCCCCACGTTAAAGGCTATATTACAGAAGAAAAACGGATCCTTTGTTGTTTAAGAGGGAGCTTGGTGAGCCCAGGGTTTGTATTTTAGGAGAGTATTTATGGTAATCTCATTTGGATTCTTTGTCATCTTCTAACAACAGAACAAATCCAGCAGATCGTAACTCTGGAGGAATCTGTCCAACATGTTGTGATGACGGCAATTCAGGAGGTGAGCGAGCCTCTCTCTTATCCTCCTCGTTCCTCCTAACATGCACTAATCTGAGCTCTTAGCCGTGAATAATTCACAATCAGTGAAATTTGGATAAGCACAAGACTAAAAAGAGTCAGTCCCCCTACTGTGAAATAACTAGAAATATGTTTTGTGTTACATTGGCCTACATAGGACTAGAAAACATTGAGTGTAAGAAAGAACAGCTCTTGACTAACACAGTTAGTCTGAACGGCTGTGTACCTGCTTTTGGTTACTGTATTTTTCCTACGGTTTGTCTTATTTGAGAATATTTTGTTTTAGCTTTTATCCAAGGAGCCTTCCTCTGAACCAGGAAGCCCAGAAACCTATGGAGACTTTGACTACCAGGTGAAATACTTCATTCTTCTTTGCTATATTGTAGCTGTTGTTCGCTGAGCGGATTTGTTACATCCTTTTGTGTTTTCTCCCTTTCATTAATGTTTACTCCCTCCTACTGTGTCTAATATAACATATCTTCTGACTCCACTGGTTCTGTATTTGCAGTCCAGGAAATATTATTTTATAAGCGAGGAAGCAGATGAGATGGAGGATCTGAATCAGCGCTGTCGAGACCTCGAACATCAGGTTAGTACAACTAATGGGATCTCTGACTAAATGTAAGGTGCAAACTTTTATCAATCACATTAAGTTGCACACAGAATATAGTGAAACTGTCCTCTGCATTTTTACCATCAATGGGGAATACTGGGCAGCCCATGTGGAACAACCCCTGAGCAAAGTAGGTTTCAGCATCTGCATTATGGACCCTATAAGATTTAGACCACAGCAGTGGTCTTGTGATCAAACCACTGACCTTCTGATTGGTTAACAACCGCTCTATCCCCTGAGGTACTGTAATACGATAACATCTTAATTTATATAGAACCTCTACAAAACAAACGTCACAGATTACTTCACACTATTAAACTTTTAAAATAATTTAACTTTAAAATCTGATCAAGAGGAAAAGAAATTAAGTTAATTATGAAAAACAAAACATAATTAATGTTTTTTTTCCAACTCCCCTCCGTCAGTTTAGAAAAAGCATGAATTAAAAGTGAGTTACGATTTATTGAACACTGTTTGTCTGCCTGAGATCTCCACTCCGCATTTCATTTGATATGTTGAGAATTAAGAACATTAGCTAGAGAGTCTTCAGCAGACGTTAAGCTCACATTAGGTGGGTTCACATGGATACTTTTGTACTTTCAGAATGAAGGGTTATGGCGATACTTTTAATTAAGAAAAAGCGGATGGTAACTCATGTTTACTTCTATACTGGAAACGAGAGAGACGGAGGGAAATATGTTGCATTACCTCTGAGTGGTTATTCTTACTAACGTTACAACGTTATCAATTATTAGTTTATAAGTGAGGCCGTGTTGTGTGGTAAACTCACCAGACATGTGACGTCAATTAATCAACCAACATAATGTGGAAAAACAGAAATTCTTTGCTCGTGCTTTTATTCTGAAAACCCATCTTTAGTCAGAGACTGTCACAGCTGTCTTGCTCCTCTTTGATTACTTAATTTATCAAACTCTTTGCTGTGGTCTAGATCATTAAATGTCGGCATCTTGTACATAACTTAGACTACCCCCTTGAAAAAGTAGGAAATCTGTTTCGGAAATGCAGCATTTTCCTCTTTTCAGAATCTATTCGGAATTAGGCTGTCCATGTAACAGCTGAGTTAGCATATTGCAGATGTAAAGAGTGGCCAGATGATTAAATACTTAAAAATAAGCAGTAAATCTTCATTTAAATTCTAGAACTGAGGGATTGGTGTGATATGGTTGATTCTCTGAATGCATGATGGAAGCCTGGCAGCAGCGTTTTGGATCAGCCTCAGACTTCGGATGTTTTACCTGCTAACCCCAGAATGGTATTTAAGTGCAGTAGTCTGGTCTACAAGCAATAAGGGCATCTCTCACCCTTTCTAAATTTAGAGAAGCGAAAAAGGACCTGGTTTCTGATAAGTTTGTGAGTTTAGTAAAAAGCAGTGCTGCGCCACTTTATCACCTGAGGGTCAAAGGACTTTTCTGAGTCAAAAATGACTCAAACGATGTGGCCAGCTTTCCAAGCATTATTGGATAAATGACAATAACACGTGGTGTGAATGTACGTAGAGTACCTTCAGAGTTTGTGTGTATATGTTTATATATATATATATATATATATATATATATATATATATATATATATATATATTCATTAACTTTTCTTTTAATCATTGAACGGGACACTTATGATACATCTTTTATTTCGTACCTTCTTTTTTTCAGCTGTAGGTTTGTTACTTTCTGCAGCTTCTTCTCTCTGAGCAGACATTACCTAATCTCCGTGTGTCGGGGCCTCTTTTTATACTGTGTTTTCTCTGGTTCCTCCACAGTTGTCGGTGGCACTGGAGGAGAAGTCTTCCCTACAAGCAGAGACTCGGACCCTGAAGGAGAAGCTGAGTTGCTCTCTGGACTCCTCCACCACTGCCATCACCGGCAAGAAGCTTCTGCTGCTGCAAAGTCAGATGGAGCAGCTTCAGGAGGAAAACTACAGGTATAAATGGTGACCAACTCATTGATTTAGTACTCATATTAACTCATATTCATTTTTGTCCACATTATGTTTAAACATTGTGTATACATGCAAATCAGATGCTGTTGGTGTGTTGATGAGTTAATGCAGTGCTTAACATCCAACAAATCTTCCTCACCCTCTCCCACTTCCATATCTCGCCTGACTCATCTTTTCAGACACGCCCATTCTGTGGGTGGATTTTTAGGGTATATTGCTAACAATTTACTTATGTCTTAATATTTGTGGTTTTCATTGTACCTGTAAGGTGACCTTGAGTGTCTTGAAAGGTGCCCATAAATAAAATGTATTATTATTATTATTAATATTATGCGCTGCCCTTTTGTCATGCGTTTCTCAGACTGGAGAACAACAGGGATGACACGCACACGCGGGCAGAGATACTAGAGCGGGAGGTTACCGAGCTGCAGCTGCGCATCGAAGACCTCACTAGCCTGGCGCAGGAGGCCCAGGCCCTCAAAGATGAGATGGACATCCTCAGGTGAGTGCGGTGCTGGACTTGAATTCATTGTGGACACCAAAGCAGTGGCAGTCTGCTCACACGTTATCCTCCGTTAGCAATCAAAGCTTAGAACTGGCCTTTTTAATGGGAGCTAAACACATACTCTTGAAACGCTTGAAAGTTTTTAGAAGTAAGTCACGATTTATTCAGAATAAACACTGCATTAAACAATATTTCCAATGTAAATATAATTTCAACATTGACTGATAATAAGCTCCGCCAAGGAGGTTATGTTTTCACCGCTTTGAGTTAGTTTGGACAGGTCCTACAGATGATTATATTTTGGTGACGTTAGGTGTGTCGCAGCATTTAAAATAAGATAAAATAATAGAAATTAGTTTGGAGCGCTGACGTGACATTATGGGGTTATGCTTTCTTGAAACTCTTGTCAGTTTTTGCTATGTCCTTTTTTTATGCTGTTATTTTATTACATTTTGTATTTTTATCACACAAAATACAGTTTACAAAACAAATCGACAGAGACAAACGGTCCCAGAGTATTTAAGAGATACTGAGAGAGTTTATTTGAGTTTATGGTAGATTTAGTGTCCCACGATAACTCAATGAACGAACCTGTGTGAAATAATCCTAAATAAAGCGATCTAGTTGAGCACGTTGAGCCATTATATGACTGTTGACCCAAAAATCTCTGCTCTGTCCTGAATATTACACCGCTATTGCTTCATCTCTGTTCATTCACAGGCATTTCATCTGAGAGTCCACATTATTTAGATGACTTCAGTAATTAATAATAATAATAATAATACATTTAATTAATTGGAAAAGTTTCCTAAATAAAGTGATCACAATAATGTCTATTAATAATTTCTATTAATCATTGAGCCAATGGTGTTCCATCTTGTACAGTGAATATTATATATATATATATATATATATATATATATATAAATACACAGCCATACTATTATAACCACTGATGATGAAATGAAGAACATTGATTATCCCATTACAATTGCAACATTCATAAATAAGGGTTTATCGTGAACCCTTCCTCTCTTGTTCTGTATCTCATAGTAAATGGTTTGGATCTTAGATCTTATAACTATTTTGAACATAAAACAACCAGAGTAAAAAACAAAATACACATTTTAAACTATTATTTTATTATATAAGGCAAAAGGTTTATATCGTACCTAAAATTAATACCTTTGAAAATTCAGCCCCCTGAACTTAACATCTAGTCGTCCACTTTTCAGCTTTCAAAGTTGTGCTTGATTTTCAACTCTGACTGATGACCAGACATTCTCCCTCGTCATTTTTTGGGGAAAGAGACAAACTCATAGATAAATAGAATCTTTATTAATCACCGAAGGGGAAGTTAGTCGATACAGCAGCTCCAACAAACCCACATTCTAAAGGCTAATGTAAGACGTACTTTATAATAAATGCTATTATACAGTATGTCTTACATTACATATACAGTATGTCTTACAGTATAACAGCCCCCCTGACTTTCAAACATTTGGACTTAGGACTCCAGTCCCTAGAGTATTCTCTCAGAGCTTTGGGTTTCGTCATGGTGCGTTGACATGGACGAGTGCAGATGCTGAATCAGCTGTGGAGTTTGCCACTCTACTTTCTCATGGATTCCACTTTTGCACGCTGTCTTTGAAAAAGTGGAGACATGAGGTGAGAAAAATCGTACTCCTGTACCTCTCCCCCCCCCAGACACTCGTCCAACCGGGTGAACCAGCTTGAAACACTGGTGGAGACGTACAAGAGGAAGCTGGAAGATCTGGGAGACCTGCGCAGACAGGTGCGCCTCCTGGAGGAGCGCAACACTGTGTATATGCAGCGCACCTGTGAGCTGGAGGAGGAACTCCGTAGAGCCAATGCCGTCCGCAGTCAGCTAGACACCTACAAGAGACAGGCAAGCCGTGGGATAAAAGAGTGACTTTTCTTCTGGTGTTGATGTCGGACTGATTCCAAACAGTCTGTCGTGTGCAGGTGTTTGGAAGTCCATTCAGTTTGTATCGAGTTCTTATACTATATAAGAACTCTATATATACTATATATTAACCTTGCTGCTTTTTGGTCAGGCTTTTATATAGTTATTTATTTATTTTTTATTGATGCTTTTATCTGCTTTTACTTTGTAGCACTTTGAGATTTGATCCAAATGTAAAGTGCATTATAAATTAAATGTATTATTATTATTATTATTATTATTCTTATAGTCTACTCAATGTTCTCTGACCTGCAGGCTCTTGAGCTTCACACCAAGCACTCAACAGAGGCCATGAAAGCTGAGAAATGGCAGTTTGAGTACAAGAACCTTCACGACAAATATGATTCACTGCTGAAAGACAAAAAAGTGAGTTTTAAAATAAGACAATAAACCATCAATGTGCTTTTACGTAGCTGTTTTATTAGTATGGTGCATCCGTCTCATATCATCTTCACACTCTGAAGCCCAGCAGTATTATTCGACAAGACGCCATTAAAGACTTTTCATTTTGGTGTAAACCGTTGTTTTGATTATGAGCTGCTTGCTGGAGGAATTGTTGTCAGGGAAATATTCTGTTCTTCAGTAAACTCTCACCTCTGGTGTGAATTCTAACCCTTTCTACAATAAGACAGGAGAGATTAATCTCCTCGTTGTTGGAATAATTTGAAAATGTAAACTGAATTGACAAGAAGTGTAAATTTTCCTTGTACCACTTCTAGATACTGAGTGGGTGTAGATGATGGAAACTCCAGTCACACCAAAGCTCACATAACAACAGAAATCCCTAATGGAGTATTCCTTTTTGGAATGATCTTTTTTACGCCTTTACTGTTAGTTTACACACAGGAAATGTCTTCCGTTGAATTTCCTGTTAGTGCTTGTCCTGGTTCATACAGGATTTATAATTTAGATTTTATAATTCCACTGTTACGAAACTAAAGCCTGAATTTAAACTCCAGCCTTTGTTTGGTTGTGCCGTACTCTAGCGTCTGATCTCAGAAAGAGACACGCTGCGGGAGACAAACGACGAGTTAAGGTGTGCACAAGTCCAACAGAGGTGTCTCAGTGGAGCTGGTGAGTTGCAATCGCACTACGCCTGGATGACATTGGATAAAACTGACATTGTACTGTTTTTTGTTCACCTGTGGAATGACGAAATACTTGATAATTCACCTGATAGATGTAGATGTATTTTTAGCCCACTGTCACCACCAATCTGACAGAACCGACTGAGAGGTATTTATGGAAAAGAACAAAATTGACTTTTGAAAAATGGTTACAGATTTGTTATTCATGTGTATTGTAAAGTCTCTGGCGATGTTAAAAGTATTGTATGTGGTTGAGGATGGTCTGAAACATTAACTGACTTTTGGATGATCATTCATGAAAAATCAGAACCTTTGCCCCGAATATCTGGCATACAATACTTAATTACATTTTTAAGTTGAGTCCAAAGCTGGAATGAAATGGAGATATTGTATACTGATGCATTCCTGGTACAATGTTTGGAGTTGAGAGTGGGGTGGTTTTGTCTGCGCAGTCCACCAACGGTGTTTCACCGCAGAGCCGCCCCTGAAACTTTTGAGTCGACCTGGAGCCGGTCACACCGGCTCAGACATCAACCCGTTTGCCTCCAAACAACTTCACAGTTCCAGTCTTTGGGGTTGAGGTTTCACTTTCCATGGTATTTTTTTCTTCTCAATAATTATCATGATCGCCCATCCGTCAAATCTGGGATCTCAAAATTCACTTCTCACAACAGATGAACTGTTTTGTTTTTTTTCATCATCTTACTGCCACTCTACCTTGAAAATCTGGAAACCGTTCTAGAGCTAGAGTCCGGAGGTTTGTCCAATCAAGCTACTGCACAAACATGGCAGCCTCTGTGAAGAGAACGGGCTGCCTCAGTAGATACCAAGGTCTTTTCTAAACTAACATTAAGGAACTATATTTATTTTCGTTTTTTTAGACCTACACAAATAGAGTTTGAGTATTACATTGATGTAAAAATATACCTCTAAAGTTTACATACTGCATTTTTAGGTTTGAGTGGATACGAAATGTTGCGCTTCCCTCTCTCTCATGCTCTCTCTCTCTCTCGCTCTCTCGCTGCAGGAGGTTTGTGTGACAATGATGCCACAGTGGGAAACCTCGCTGCAGAGATAATGCCAACTGAACTGAAGTATGTCTGTTTTATTGTATCTACGTATAAGACATGAAGTTTGGAAATGACTGTGAACACAGTAACTATATTTAAGTGTAACAGATGAGATTTCTGATACTAACGCTGAAACGTACACATTGTGTCCCTATCAGTTACCACCTGTGTCAGTATGAGCCACACACGGTGCCTGAAATAGCAGCACATGTCGAGGCTGCATGTTTGCCGTGGGTGTTGTCCAATGCAGGGCTCGGCCAAATAGTCAGACATTTTATGACTTAGCTGCTCTGACCAATCTCTGTCCTCCTCAACATCTACTTTGTTTTACAGGGAGACCGTGGTGCGTCTTCAGAGTGAAAACAAGATGTTGTGTGTCCAGGAAGAGACATACAGGCAGAAACTAGTGGAGGCACAGGCTGAGCTGGAGGATGTTCAGCGCAACAAGAATACACTGGAAGCTCAAAACAGGTACAATAGGAGTATGTGTGTGTCTTCTAACAAGAATCTGGACTGGTATGTTAGGTTTTAAGTAATAATTTCTCCACTAAGCTGCTGTATTGTGTGTTCCTGATTATTAAGCAGGTTGTTTGGCTGATAGAAGAGTGATATCTGCCAAAATGTCAACGTACCCTCTGGACTGTGTGCTCAACTGAGCTGTGTGGGCTGGGCTGGAGGACAGACAGCAGAAAGCCAGATTGTCCCTTGACTGTGTGCGTTTACATGCCTGTGGGCATGTGGACATGTGGGTGGACTGTGTGTCCATGCAACACCAGGCCCAGGGTGTGGGAAGCATCCTTGACAACGGTGTCAGGAGGCGAGGAGTGGAATGAGCATGCTCAGTAGAGCAAAGCGGTGAAAGTCCGGGCAGCACAATCCCGTAGTAAAGTAAAAAAGATAATCATGATATTTGCAAACAATCCCTTTTTAATATTGTGGTTATATGTTTTTATCTAATAGGCCACAGAAAGTTAAATTTAGCTATGTTGTCTCTGATTTAGTGGATGGAAGTAGAACAGGGGCCTGCAGAGATACGCAAGTTCATCATTATCCAAAGCATTCCAGTTGCTTCTAATTCAACCTTCAAGCCTCATGTTTTCTAGTTCACTTTGTTTACAGGTGACTGTCGGCTCTAGGGTTGCCACAGTCTCAGATGTTAAAATGGTGGTTGAAAATCATGGTATCGCTTTGCGACATCAATGTTATTACTATTAACACATTCATGTTCTTTATAATAATAAAAGCCTTTATTTCCTTTTTGTGATGAAATCAGGAGGGAAATATCTGGATCTTTGCAAATAATATAACCTCCAGTAGGAAAGAAATAAATCAAACTGTACTTCTCTGACCAACATAACTGGGAAATAGATGTGCAGATACTTCTTTTCATGCTGTTCATCAAAGGGTCAACCCATAGAGACAAGTAACCATTCACCTTCACGCCGACGGGCAATTCACCGTCCACACTTCACTTGTTCTGATCACTTTACACATAATAATAATAATAATATTACATTTAATTTATAATGATCTATCGGGCCTCTAAATCTATACCTCTCTTACTCTGCTGCTTGTTTTTAGGTAGAACGTTTGAACTTTTCATCCAAGTCTGCCCAGGTTTTACCTGTGATGGAGGTTGTGGCCCTGCACTCAAGAATAAATTGAGTTTTACTTACAGTTGACGTATCCGTAATCTTAGACACAAATTTTGGAGTTGACTATTTTCATGAGACAACATGTACACTGCAACTCAGCTGCTTTGGTTCAAATGAAAATGACAACAGGTGGAATGGAGAGCCAACAACAGGGAAATCCCCCAAAGGGTTCTGGTTCTGCATGTTGTGGCTACAGAGCATTTCTCTCTCCTCATCCTTATGACTGATTTTCACCAGTATTTGATTTTGATTCTGTCCATGTCTTCGCTTGTAGCTTGATGTTCCACAGGTAGTCCAGCTCCTCCACGGTGGAACACTTATATGTGCCTTCATAAGAAGGTTTGCAGTGTCCTACTTTGTCTTACGTTATGGTACTTCCAGCTGGTTTGGAAACTTGACAATCATAATTTAAATTAATGTCTCATTAAAGTAGCAGGGACAATTCACCACCCCTTCACCCCCAAAGACGTGTTTGAACATTCTGTTCTATAGAATACTGAGAGGAGTTAGTTTTTTTCTCACCCATCCCATGTGTTGCAGCATAAACATGTACATGTGTTCCCCATTTCTCCTCTCAACCTTTCTGTTGTCCCTTTTCCAGATTGAACCAGCAACAGATGTCAGAGCTGCGTTCTCAGGTGGAGGAGCTCCAGAAAGGGCTCCAAGAGCAGGACAGCAAGACTGAGGATGTGAGTAGATTAACCGTCCAGCCCCCTCATCATCAGTAGAGTTAGCTGTAGTTGTAGTAATATCGTGAATTTAAAGTGATAATCTCAGTATAATCAAAATGTCAGCTACAGCATTACCTCACCTTATAAAATCCTCAGACCACTGACAGTGGACCCCTCTGAGGGTGTCCTGTGTTCTATGGGTGGTGTGCGTTAAATTAACGACGACATGAATTCTAGGACCCAAGCAGAACTTTGTAAAGGTGTTTTTCCACTTCACCTGTCAGTTGTGGATAGCCCATGAATATTTACACCTCTGTGAAAACACAACAAAGATTTAAATCTAATTTTTTATTAGGAGTGATAAAGTCAAAATACATTTTTGACGGCAGTAATGTTTTCCTAAGCATCTGCCATGTGTTTAAGTGCATGGCACATAAAAAAGTACTGGATCCCCTTCTGGTTTCTTTCATTTTGTATCCAATATTAAATTGTGTCGACTCAATTTTCTTATCAGTATTTATTTTTTATTATTGTGAATATTTCTTGTCTTAGGGAGAAGCACAGTTAGAGTTAGGCAGTCATTTTTAAGCTGTTGTAGCGGCTGGTACTCATATATATATAAACACATATACGTACATGAGCATTCGGCCAATGTTCGATAAAACCAAAATTGTGATTCTGGCGGGGGGATATTACACCATTAATTCTGAAACATTGCATTCCAAATTTGATTTAAACCAGTGAGGAGATTGACAGGAGAGGGGCTAGAGTGATCAAATATGTTTGGTGGTTGTTGTTTTGATAAAGGTGGCAAAACAAGCAGTTTGGGTTCAGTGGACAAATAAGTTCTGATGCTCAAGATTTAGGAATAGGGTCACTTTTATGCCTTATTAAAAAAAAATGCGTTTCCTTTCCTCGGGTTGCTTTAATCTTATATGAAATAGTGTTTGAAGATTTGACAGACTCAAGTATGAGACAACAACAAAAATGAGACGTGAGGAGGGCATCCAGCATTTTCTTACTTTCTCTTTGAGATGCTATATATATTTAGCTTATATATAGCTTATATATATATGTATATGTCTATATTGATTCAGTAGGGTTTGTTTTCTCCTTCTTTCATACATGCCGTGTGGGAATTTAACCCGTTTGCTGTGGTGATTCACTGCTAACGCCTGCCCCTCTCTCTGCCTCTGTGTCTCTCTCTTTCTCTTTCTCTTTCTCTTTCTCTTTCTCTCTCTCTCTCTCTCTCTCTCTCCCTGCCTGCCTGCCTGCCCGCCCCTATTGATCAACTCTGCCAAAATCAGGCCATCGTAAGTACGGCCCTCCCTCTGACCTAGTGGCCCATGAGTAAACACTTGACAGCTTGACTCTAACAGCTTGTACTGCTTCTGTTTGATTGTTCCATTTAGAAATCATATCGCGCTAATTTGGATTCTAATGCTTGTCTCCTTTTTCAGTCCTCCTTACTGAAGAAAAAGCTTGAGGAGCATTTGTAAGTTCTCCTCTGCTTTTACATTTTTCTACATGCGGGTTTCAAACTCAAGTGAATTCACACACTTTTGATGTGTGTTTGTTGTAGGGAGAAGCTGCATGAGGCTCACTCAGATCTCCAAAAGAAAAGAGAGGACATTGATGACCTAGAGCCCAAAGTGGACAACAGCAGTAGGTCCCCTCTTGCTGCATCCCTGAGCACCACCGCTGTCCTTTGACCCTTGTCTCCTTCATTCTCTGTTTCCTTGTCTCCCTCTCAGTGGCAAAGAAAATCAATGAACTGCAGGAGATCCTAAGGAAAAAGGATGAGGACATGAAGCAGATGGAGCAACGATATAAACTATACGTGGAGAAGGCCAGAACGGTCAGTCCACCCCCCAGCCATAACATTCTGATCACTGACAGATGAAAATAATGACAGTGATTATCTGGTTACAATGGCCCCTCTCATTGGGTGGAATGTATCAGGCAGCACGTGAATATTGTGTCCTGAAGTTGATCTTTGGCAAGGAAGAAAAAAGGCAAGCATAAGGAACTGAGTAACTTTAACCGGGCCAAATTGTGATGGCTAGATGAAAGAAAAACCATGACTATGAGTATAGACGCCATTAACAGAAAGAAGCCAATAATTTTACATTTTTTCCAAGTACTACTGTAGTTTTTCCAAGATGTTCAAATCCATTTCTTTTTCTTAATCGGACTGTATTAATGGCATGGAATGATGTGAGTGACGATTTGTGGTGTGTTATGTGTGTGGCTCACAACCGAAAGACTTGGAAGCAGCCTGTAGGAGTTTGTAGCTGTTTGTGATGGATGAACATTATAGAGACACGGTCGCTACCAGGAGCTCCTTACCTTCTGAGCAGACGACCAGATCAGTTGCGAGCTGTAGCAGGGAAGGTTTAGGATTTTTTTCCCCAACTGAACTTTTTAAAATGCGCCTCTTTCAGAAGTGTTGATGTTGTTCAGGTTGCATTGTGGGTAGAAAAGCTGCCTGGTCTTGCCAAGACTAGTCTTAACGAGAAGGAAATTATTCCTGGATCTTCTGCACCTGTTGTTGTTGTTTGTTTTGGGGTGGTTGTTTTGTTTTCCATCCCTTTCCAAGCTGATTGTGATGCTGTTGGAAGACGTGTAGAGAGAAATGACCTTTGTGTGTGCAGGTGATCAAAACCCTGGATCCCAAAAAGCCGGTATCAACGAATCCTGACATCCAGGCCCTGAAGAATCAGCTCACAGAGAAGGAGAGGAAGATCCACCACTTGGAGGTATGTACGCTGGGCATGATGCGATTCTATTGGTCCCTGTAGCCTGTAAACCTCACTGATGCATGCTGGTCCCATCCTGTTGTGCAGCACGACTATGAGAAGAGCAGAGCCAGACATGACAAGGAGGAGAAGCTCATTATTTCCGCGTGGTACAATATGGTGAGTCTAGAAACGCAAATAACATCCATTGTATTTCTATTAAACTTAAGATGTTATTGAAGTTTAGAACTAAAGATTTTAAAAGAACAGGCAAGATTTGCACGTGATAAAAGTTCTTACTCTAGACAATAACATTACACTGTCTCTTTCTCTCACTCTTTGTTTCTTTTGCTCACTATTTGTTTCTCTTTCTCTTTGTTTTTCTCGCTCTCACTGTCTCTCTATCACACTCTTTGTTTATCTCCGTCCCTCTCATTCTTTGTTTCTCGCTCTCTGTCACTCTACTTCTCTCTGTCTCACACTTTGTTTCCCTCCGTCTGTTTCTCTCTCTCTCTCACTCTTTATTTCTCTCTCTCCTTGTTTCTCTCTCTCTCTAAATTTCTCTCTCTGTCACTCTGTTTCTCTCTCTCTCACTCTTTGTTTCTCTCTCCCTCTTTATTTTTCTCTTTCTCTCTGCCTCTTTCTCTCAGGGGATGGCGCTGCATCAGAAGGTTTCTTCTGAGCATCTGGGTCCCTCTAACCAATCCATGTCCTTCCTAGCCCAGCAAAGGCTGTCGACCAATGCCAGGAGAGGCCTGACACGACACCATCCCAGATAACGTGGCCAGTCAGGGGAACAGACATGAGGGCATGGGCTTATCTCCAGGGGGCTTTTTCTGAACTCCCTGCACCTTTTAACCTTCATCTTTTCATATGTCCACCTTTCTGTGTGGGGTTCCATGTTCTCCCCGTGTCTTCATGAATGGTCTTCATGAATGGTCGTCCATCTCTATGTTTCGGCTGCCTCTCACCCAAAGCAGCTGGGATTCCCTGATCAAGATCCCAGTGATGGAGAATGAATGAATGGTCCACTGCGCCTCACCGGAGTATTCCTCATGCTGCTACTGCCCCCCTGCTGACTCTTTATGGTACGAAGGTTCTCTGAGGCGCACACCGAGAGGCCCTGCTGTTAAACTCAGTTTTCACTCAGTAGAAACAGACAGTTGGGTTGGATCCCCTACAAAGCGGCGTCCTCACCTTTTAAGGTGATTTTTACTACAATCTTGGACTCTGTCTTGTTTGAGTTCTATATGAACCTTTTTTTTAATTTCTCTTATGTGATACAATAGGATGTAATGTGAAATAGTTTTCTCAAGGTTTCAGTTAGGAGTTATTCAAGGCATTGTCTTACTATTTAAAGAAGTCCTAAAGCTACACAACACACCTCCTTGGTTTTGTTCTTTTGTCTGGAATTTTCTGTTTGTGATTGCATCTTGATTTTGTATTGAAGTGAGCTTTTTTTGTTTGTTTTGTTTTCATTGAAGGACCTTGAAATCATGTTAAAACCATGAGCTGTGTTTATGACTTTAGACTTTTTTTCTTCTTTCTATTCACTTTAATAGTTTTTCTCATAAGAGTTTGTTCATTAGAAAATCAAAAGCACTTTTCTAAAAGGGTGAGTTTGTTCGGTGCCTCGCAGAATACAAGAATACTCCCTCTATTGATGCGACATAATGTTTTGGATATTCACATTCTCGGCTCCTTTGGAGATCTTACTGAAGGAATAGATCACCCAGCAGACTAATAGTCATGTGACTCATGACGATGAGATGTTTGCGTATGATTTTTCTTAACTTCCTTCTGTATCGCCCACCTTCTTTTTTCTTCTTCCCAAAGATTGAAACAAGCTGTTGGTTGTGGATGGGAAGTAATTGCACCCACCACATGAGACTCCAAACGGATGTGAATACAGGGAGTTTAGCCCTCATCATTTATCACACAATGGGACTCCGTCCATAATGATACAAACACAAAACAATAGTGGAAGGGTATGTATTCATTAATACACTGGAATCCTGCATGGCGACAGAAGGGGAAAATGGATGACTCAGCTAATGTCGTCTTTCTAGTCCGCCCGGTGTCAGAACTGCTGTTTGAGACTTGTACTTCAGCCCTGCAAATGTGTGTGCTATACTCTACTCAGACCAGAACCTTGTTGTGTGCACACCTTTCTACTGATGTGAGTTCTTCACTGTGTTCTGTCTTTGCTGCACCTGCAAGGTTTGAAGGGCTTTTAGTTTGTTGGTGTATGTTTGGGTTATGTGACTGGTCGGCTTGATTATAGCATATTGTACTTCAAACAGGGATATGAAGCAAGTTCAAGATTTGTAATCCAGTACTCTACTTTTGCACTACAAATAAATGGGATCTTAAGATAATGTGGAGGTCTGACCTGAACTGCTGCTGAAGTGATGAATAAACCATTTATTATATAAACCATGTTTGGCCCAGCTTATATCATCTTGATCCTTGTTGATGGCACACCTCAATTAAGTCCTGATCTAAAGGCCAAAATGATGAGTCGGGTATCTCTCATCCATTATGCTGAAGCTTGAGCAGTTAAGTGAAATGGTGTCGTTTATCCATCACACCAATTTCCACAAACGTCATCTCAAAGGCTGAAAAATGTATAACTGGCTAAATCCAAATGCACAACAGTTCCACCACCAAACCGTCTTGTGAATGGCATGTTGGAGTTGTTTTTTAGTTTAATAAAGTCTCAGGTTGATGGGATGTATCTTAGAATATGACAAAGTGTAGCTGTTCAGCTCCTGAAAGGAATGTTCTACAAGCATGTCCTAATTCTTCTTTATCCAGAACTGGAACTGGGAGACAAAAGAGGGAAATGAAAGCGCATGATGAAGTTATATCAAGAGAACCTTTCAAATGGAGTTGACATTCAATGACTCAGCTGTTTCTACTGGAGTTAAGGAGGTATAATCTGACCCCTGGTCCGGTGAAGGTGCTAAATGGTCCAGTTGTAGTAGATATGAATTCGGCTAACAACATTTCCATCAAACTGTATTATAGAAATTGATTGTAAACTGACTTTTTCTCTATTGTGTTGATTCAATGTGAATAAAAATAATTCATTAATTGGTGTAATGAAGGTTCGACCGTACAAATTAGAAAAATCCCTTTTAACATAGATTATTTTTTATCAAGTGCTCACAAGATAGATTTCAGCGTTATAACAGGCCCTTTAAAATCAGTATCATTACAGCAGATGAAACATCAGTGGGCTTCAGTTAATCATACTACAGCAATGTTTTAGATACGCTGTGCTTTCTTAGAAAACTCTATAACTCCACTCTTTTGAATTGTCACCAAATTCACAACACCTATTAAGGGTCACCTTTGACCCTATTAAGGGTCACCCACCGATCATACTACAGTAACTTCTTTGGAATATTATACTTTAGTTGAACGATGGGGAATTATTTATATGGAAACAAATGTAATAAATGGTAAACAGACTGTACTTGTCTAGAGCTTTCTTAGTGTACTCCCAGCGCTTTTACAACAGGAGACAGCATTCACCCGTTCACACAAACACTGATGATAGAGGATGCCATCCATTCACACACCAATGGAACAGCCACTGGAAGCAGCTTGGGGTTCAGTATCTTACTGAAAGACGCTTTGACATGTGGAACGCAGTGGCCAGGGATCGAACCACAGACCTTTAGATAAGTGGACAACCCCTCATCCAACTAAGCCACCCTCGCAATTCAGCAGCACGTCTGTAATGTAAGTTAGGTTCACCACATTCACAACATCAAGTGCAATGTAGCGATGCTCTGCAAACATTTTCCAAATAAAATTCCCAATAACCCATCAAAAGTATAATTTTCCAAAGTAGTTGCTGTAGTAGGAGGATTAGGATACCCCTAGTGGCTAGTATGAATTTAGTGACATAATTCAATAGGAGAGGGAAATGATTGAATTTTCTAATGAATCATAGTTAAACCCAATTATACAAAACTACATTTTATTTAAAACATTACTGTAGTATGCTCAACAGTAGCGCAATGACATGTTTGGTGATTTTGGTGAGGGTACTCTGCATATCATTAATAGTATATATATATATATATATATAATATATATATTTTACACTGCGCTCTTTGTAGATGATCCCTCGACACTTCGCTGACAGACGGTTCCTCACAGAGATCAATATATTTCATCCAGCTGAGAGGACAACGACTTTTGATGAATAGGAACTTACTATGCTAGGAAGGAGCTTTTGTGTATTAAAAGTGGTTTAGTAATGACTTATTGATCCAGAAATCCGAATCTGTCAATATGTAAATAGGTAAAAGCAGATAAAAGTATCAATCTATAAAAACAATAATAATATAACAATATTTTTAAAAAATCAATGTTAATTAAAAGTCATAGGTTCTGCTAAAAAGGAAAGTTTTTTTAAAAGTCTCAGTCGTCTGTGGAGAGCCTGCAGATGTTCAGGGAGACCATTCCACAGACGAGGGGCAGCAGAACAGAAGGCCCGATCATCCATGGTGCTGAGAGTAGTCCGGGGAAGACCGGAGGGATGTGGTGATGATGATGGTGAGGGAGGAGGGAGACGGGAAGCCAGTGACGTGACGTGAGTGTTTACGAACTCTCATCAGGATCCTTCAGACTGTTTTGAACATACTGCAGTCTTTGAAGACTTTTATCAGGGACCCTGATGAGAAGTGAGTTACAGTAATCCAGTCTGGAGGAGACGAACACGTGGACCAGCTTTTCAGCATCACTCAAGGTGAGTGAAGAACGGAGTTTGGAAATACTTCTGAGATGGTGAAAGGTGAACTTGCAGATGTGTTTGGTGTGGGTTGAGGGTCAAATCTTACTCCAAGTGAACGGATATAAAAAGTTTTCCAGCGTTTTTTAATTAATTCACATTTTTGGTTTTATTTTTGGACGTATAAATCGAGTTCATTATTTCTTACTTTTAAACTTAATATATTGACAGTTTGCATTAAAAACCAACTTTTGACTGAGTCGGTTCCTTTGCGAGGGGACTTAAAGGAATGAAATCTCTTTCGGAAAGCGATGTTTACATGGAGCACTTTCTTTAGGATTGTACGTCATTTCCTAATCTTTTCGGAATAAGAATGTCCATTTAAACCTTAGTAGTCACTACAGGGATACCTCCTCGGAATAATTTCATTCTATAGGAGAAAAAGTGTCCGTGTTATTTCTTAAATTCTTATTTTTGAATGTAGTTTCATTTTTAGGCCAACAGTAGGCGCTAGAGATGCATTGTGACGTCATCACTGTACATTAAAATGGCCGACAGTGAGTAGTGGATGGTGAAAGTTAGAGATTAGGGTCCGTCAAAACGGCGAACTTCTCAGTGTGCACTGCAGGTATTCGATATGTACTGTTGTTTTTTTACTTTTAATCCTGAATAGACACTTTTTTTTCTTAAATTATTGGTTTAAATTGAGTTTGGCGCCTGTAGGGGCCATACTTAAGCCAGCGTTACCCCTCTGTGCTAGCCAAGCTAGCAGCGGAACCAGCGCCTGCTTTTGTTTTTGTCCGGGGGGTGCGAATCGGCGCCGACATCAAAGAATATTTACTTGATTCATTTTTTGACAAGTACATTATTCCCCAAACTCAACGTTGTAAACATTTTGTTTTTCACTTTGTAGTATTTTATATAATTTTTCGGGCGTTGTTTAGCGTGTTAGCATTGCGGCTAACTTGAAAACAAAGCCGCACTTTTGCGTAAAAGGAACAATTGACTCCCTCCGAGTCGCTGGACTTTGTGTATGAGCATCACGCACAGGAACTATGGAGTCAAAGCGGCCACACAGCAAACCTCAAACAAGCGGCAGTGGCAGCAGTAGCGGCGACTCCAGTTGTGGCAGCCCGTCGTCGTCCTGCGGCAGCCCCGCACCGTCGGCAAGCAGAGCCCCCGTGCCCGGTGGAAACGCGTTCGCTAACGATGGCAGCTTCATGGAGATGTTCAAGAAGAAGATGGAGGAGGAGAAGCGGAAACGGGAGATGCAGCAGTCCGATGGAGACGCAAGAGCCTGCGATCAAGGGCAGACTTCAGTGGATAAGAAGCCCCCTCCCGTGACGAGCCTTGTAAGGGGTTTGGCAGTTGTAAGATGAGATAGCATTAGTTTAACACCTGTCCAAATTGATGCACCACGATCTGATTGACCGTCTTACTTGTTCTGGCACTTATGTAATTACATCCTGAAGTGATTGCCACACACGTCACTGGTCGTTCCCTGCTTGTATAGTCTCGTAAACAACACTTTCCCCTAGGGCATAATGTTTGTACACCAGTCATGATTAGGGATTCTCCTCGCTGATGATGGTTTCGCTGGTGGTGTGGCAGCGGGAAACTAAATGTAGACCTTCTGCTCTGGTATAGTTTCCTTCATTGGCAGTCCACCTGCAAGGGCTCCTATAACGGTTTCAGTCTTCTATCCCCTAACCCAGGTGGGGAAGCGCAGAGGCGGAGTGTTCCTAAAGACCGGCATGGTTGCAAAGAAGCAGAAAGACGACACAGTGGTAAGGGCGGTTCAGTGACTGGGAATCACATTCAAATCTTTCCTTTTGAATACAGAAACAAATGTGTGTCTCGTTTCCTGCAGGCTGAGCCAGGCAAGAGCGATGCTTGGTCAAAGTACATGGCTGAGGTCAAAAAGTATAAAGCCCACCAGTGTGGTGATGACGATAAGACCAGACCACTGGTCAAGTAGGTTCCCTAAAGGCAGACAAGACGCTGCAATGTTGTCAAGGAATCAGCCCCAGGAGGGCTGGCTGATCCGCATCTTAAACTGCCAGTAAACATTAAGCATCGATCGGTCCTGAACAAACTGCTCAGAATGAAACCTTTTTTTCTTTTTGTAACGTTTTGTCTTGCTTGTTCTTTGTTGGACTTTGGTAATTAGATCTGACGTCAAAGGTGTCTCTGAAACCTACTGTATTTCATATTTTTCATTTCTGGGTCACGGTCATTATTATGGGGAAGTTAGTATTTGAATTTGTTTCAGTAGCCAAAGCAAGGTGTTAATTAAATCTGCATTGACCCTAAATGTGTTGTGCCTGAGTTTTTTTTCTATCTGAGAAGGTTTGATTTTTTGCATTTTAGGCCCTAGAAAGTATGAAATTTGTTGAGGCATTGTGTAAAAGATCTCAAATATGTTAAAGGAGGTCTTAAATATGCCAATGTTGATATAAAAGATTTCACTGCAGTTATGGAATGATTTTAAAAATTTCTTTACTGTTTTGTGTACAACACCCACGTATACAAATTTCTGTGAATAATTCAGTTTCCTTTGATAAAACTTGGACTCGGATAATTCTTCATGCTTGTTATACTTATTTGTCCGTATAGTGAAATATTTCTTAATCCATATAATGATCATAAAGTCTTACACTTTACTTATTGAAAGCTATAGTTGATGTAGTTCTGGAATGATTTCTCTCTGTGGTCCGACTCATCCCAAATCATCACAATTTGGGTTTAGGTCTATGATTGTGGGCGGCCAGGTCATGAAAGGTCACTCCAGCACTCTCCTTCGTGGTCAAATTGCCCGCACATAGCCTGGAGGTGTATTCGGGGTCTTTGTCCTTAGATGATGGTCCTAAGCACAGACTTGATAGGATGGCATGTTGCTGCGGTAGCCATACTGGTTAAGTGTGCTTTGAATTTTGTAGGAATCTCCAACAGTGACACCAGCAAAGCATCAACACGCCATCACACCTCCTCCATGCTTCACGGTGGGAACAGCATATGAAGAAACCATCCACCCACCTGTTTCTCTTTACTTAGTCGAGTGGTTTTTGCCATAATCTGGATAAGAACACTGTCTAGAACTGTGAGCCAACCCTTCCTCTTCACAACACAACTGATGCTCTTAAATATATTAAGAAGGCAAGAAAACTCCACAAATATAAATTAACTACTTTTTTTTTTCTATATATATATATATACATATATAAATGCAACAGTATCAAATTCCATCAAATTCAACTTTAAATCACTGTGCAAGGACAATACAATGCATGCATATATATATATATATGTGTATATATATATATATATATATGTGTATATATATATATATATATATATGTGTGTATATATATATATACATATATATACACATATATATATACATACATATATATATATATATACATACATATATATATATACATACATATATATATATACATACATATATATATATACATACATATATATATATATATATACATACATATATATATATACACATATATATATATATATATATACACATATATATATATATATGCATGCATTGTATTGTCCTTGCACAGTGATTTAAAGTTGAATTTGATGGAATTTGATACTGTTGCATTTGTTGTAGGATGTTTTGTGGGGTCAGTAGGATAGGTCACATCCAGATGACTGGTAAGATGCTTTTACTGACATAAACATTAGATAGAAACATAGTTAAATTACTCCACTATGAAGGGAAGGATTTTAATTAAGGTTCAGTTCTGTACAGAGACAAATTCATTCAAGAATCCACATACAATGAAAAAGTCTACAGCTCATTCAAAAAAAAGCTAAAATTCAATTAGCACTTTTACATTTCTTACAGGTATCAGGGATAATTACATTATGATAAAAACAGCACCAAATAGACACATTGACCATGCATCAGAGAGGGAGACATACAAAGGCACACGTTCAATCCCGTCAACCCAACTCATTCAAACGCTTGCACTCACGCACGCACACGTCTAAAAAACCTCATTCAATCCTTCTCCCAGTCCACAGTGATATAGGTCTATTTTGTAAACATTGACAATCTGAATTTGTCATTTCATTGTACAATTCTATGAAGAATTTTATTCAAAATGTATGTCAGTTATTGTGAAATTGCTTCAGAAAGTTCAATTTAACTGGAAATTCATGGTAAATTTAGCCGATCTTCTTAGATCAAGTGTCGCCACATCCTCATCTCAGACCTGGAGTGATCTGCCATGTTTCATCTTGTTTTTTTTTGTCCAATACTCCACTTTATAAAGCAGCGTCCACAGGGTGTTGGAATTCCAGCTGCATCATAGATTCTTCCTTTTAGCATCTCCACCTTGGCTTTTACTGACATCTGGATAGGGATAATACAGTTCTTGAAAAGTCAGACAGAATATCGTTACATAGATCAGACAACGTAAAATGACAATACAAAGGGCATGCAGTCACCAGCGGAGCAGACAACAGAAGAACAGCAGGACCAGACAGGAAAGGACAAGCCTGACAAAGCACACCAGACACTCTAAAAGAGAAGGAGGGCGGAGGGGTGTGGGGTAATGGAGCTGGCTTTGGCGGGAGGGTCAGATTTTTACCTGAGAAAGCGAGCTGCAAGTGAGGATGCAGAGCAACCTGAGACCCTGACTGGAGACTCTTATACAGATCTGAGGAGACAGGACAGGACAGGGGAGGGGGCAGATACCAACACAGTGCCGAGAAAGGAGGGGGAAGAAAGCGAGATAGGGTGAAGGCAAAGGGCAGATAATGACAGCCAAACAGGAAGGGATGTGGATAGAAGAAGTTGGAGACAAAAGTGAGTGACAGGTAGGGAAATGAACACAGAGTTGACAGAAGTTTGTTAGGAGTGCAGAAAAAAAAAGGAGAAATTTTGGGGGAAATGGAGCAAACAAAATGGAATAATGTCAAACGAGAGAAAAATCACAATTGGACACACAATATGGTGATAAAAGATGATGTAATAACACAAAAGACAGAACGAGGGCTATACAAGAGCAGACAACGGAGGAGCCTACACACAGTACCGCTCTAATGACTGACTGTATTCTCTGTGTTGGATTATATTCAGTGACATCATTCCAGAGCAGAAGTGTTTCTGCTCTGTGTGCTTAACTCACTCTGGGTCAGGGTGGAGAAGGGTGCAACGCTACTGGCTGCAGAACCACTGGCTGCTGCACTGGAGCCTGCTGCGCCCAGTGGAGGCATGTTAAGCAGTGAGGGGAACTGGAAGGGAAGCGACACCGGCACCAGGCCCCCCAGCATCCCAAACCCAAGGGGAAGAGTTGAGGTTGAGCCGAGCAGACTGCCGCCTCCTCCCGCAGAGACCTGTGCAGAAACAGGGAATGACTGTGTTTAAAGCATTTAAAGCTCATTATGTGTCAGGAGGAGACAAGTGGACAAGATCTCTACGGGACCTTCCGTCTCCTCTGACCTCTGTCCTCTGTCCTCTGGCCACAATAAAATACTTTCCTGCCTAGCAGGGATGGAACGCACACTTCCATCCGTTGATTGGAGCTTTTGTGTTACAAACCCTGCATTAAAAATATCACTTCAGTTCCATCAACAAAACAATTTAGAGTAATCATTATGCAGACAACTGTTAACGTTTACTGTTCTGTAATATCGTTAGTATGTCTGAGGGAACTCGTACCTCGGTATTCTATAGCCACTGTTTTGTCATTTAATCAGCAATAATGTAGGCCTACCACCAATTAGGATTATTTATATTATCAAATATCATGCTGATCATACTTTGATTAAATGATCATCAATATTATAAAGAGTTCACGTCTTAGTTGAAGGGTTGTTTTCTACTGTGAACTTTAAACCTGGAGATTTCCAGCTCACAGTGATTTAGATCTGAGAAGAGCAGAAAGTGTTTGAAACTTTTGAAAGACTTTTAACCAGAGGTTTTACCCTGTAAGCTTCAAACTCGCCCAGGATCGCACCTGTACCCTGTCACATTATTCTAGTTCAAAGCTATAGTCCAAGGATAGTTTGAACTTCATGCTCTGACAATTTAACCATGAAGACCCGCCCCTACAATCACCAATCTCTTTGTTGTCATTGATTATATAGTTATACAGGAATATTTCAGGAATGTTTGCTTTCCACAGGATCTAGCTCGATAACTTAAAAGGCTCAGTGAAATCTGTAACCTTACAAAAGCAGCACCGCACATTTAAATTTAAATATTAAACCGTTTCCTTCCTCTCCCACTTATGCATTCACAATCGAGTCTAGTATCATTTTTGATTAACAAGAGATAATCATTTTTCCAGTACGTTTCATCATAATGAAAAAGGACTTAAAACTTTCCTTTTTAGCAGAACCTATAACTTTAATTAACATTGCTGCTCTTTGGGCAGGCTTTTATATATTTATTATTTTATTTTTTTATTGATGCTTTTATCTGCTTTTACTTTGTAACACTTTGAGATTTGATCCAAATGTAAAGTGCATTATAAATTAAATGTATTATTATTATTATTAATCCCCATCTAAAAGTTTATGTGTCGTTGAGGAAAACGGTTATCCTGCAATGTTTGAGAACAATTTAGTGTCACAGTGAATGTATATGTTCGATAATTATAAGAAAGTCAATGCATGCTGATGTTGATTGGACGGCGCCCTCTGTGACTGCTGAGAGGGAGTAAACATTTAAAGTACACACAAAAACGTAAAATAGGTCATATCAAGGAAAACCAGCGTTTAATCCCATGTATCTCTGAAAGAATAGCTGAGACAGACCACAATCTCAAGACCTCTTGGGGTTCTATACTCTAAGACCAGGATCAGATTGATATGGCGTTCTAATTTTTATACAAATGTACTTGTCGGAATGTGAAAACAACATAACTAGGGATTGATTCCTTTTTTGACGGGTTAATTCTGTCTCAGCTTGTCTTGATCATCCCCTCTCAATCAGGAAAAAAACCACTGGCCCTGATCGCTTTTAAATGGATTTTATAAAACCTTTTGTAAGGACATGGCACCTTTGCTGATGGCTCTGTACTCAGTTTCAATCCGAGGGGCAGTTACCCTCCACTCTGAGACAGGCTTCAGGATGTCTCCTCACTGTAAAAGAGATGGACCCGCAGCTTACTTAGTCACATAAACCCACTTCACTTTTTTAATGGGGACCAGCTAAACTTCTAGAAAACTGCTCTCACATATTACATCTCCAGATCAGACAGGATTCATCTAGTGTGGCTTTTCCTTCTATAACACTCTGATTATTTAATGTCACAACTTTGAGAAAAACTAACTGTACCCTGCAAGTGTTGCAGCTTAAAAACATTCCTCCCACCAACTTTTCTCTCACTGTAGATTCCTCAGTCTGGTGGTTCCTAGGCCAATTGGGGTATTTTCTGGAATTCAACCCGACATCCTTGGTAGATAACTGTATGCAAAATTAATTTAATTGTCGTATCTTACCTTTAGCAACGGCGGGTTGCAATAATTTAATAACCTTTCAAAATATTCCAATATTTACTCCAAAGAAACAATTCACTGCAACTAATAAGATCTCGTCAAAATGTCTATGGAACAATAAGCAACCACACATCCGTAAAAGCTTCCTGGAAAGGCAGAGTAGGGAGGGAGGAGCTTTTACATTCTTTCTTTCATAACAGTAGAATCAATAATCCAGTCCACTGAGAACAAAGCAGGATACAGGCACTATGCCTTCTTAACATCTTTTTTCGGGATGCCGCCCTGAAAATGAAGAAATGCATACCCTGGCCTCTCTGCAGCAGGCTTGGCCTCATACAATTTAAGGTTACTAAGCATTAAGCAGCGAATCAGATCAGTCTGATCGAGGCTGTGATCGGCTGCTTTTGTGGCTGTGTCGAGTTTGAGCGAACATCGAAGCAGTTCTGAAAGAGCGCAGAGAGGACGTACCGAGAGTGAGAGACACACATTGAGAGTGCACAAGTGTGAACCCGCGCACAGAGAAGTGATCTTGAGAGAACAAATGAGTAAAATTGAGAAAGAAATGTTACGTATGTGGGTTGATTTTTTTGAGGACTTTTTTTTCTGCACAGAAATTCAAATTTTGTGCTGAAGTCAGTGTGTAATGTTTGTGTTTATAGATGCTGAAGTCAGTGTGTAATGTTTGTGTTTATAGATGCTGAAGTCAGTGTGTAATGTTTGTGTTTATAGATGCTGAAGTCAGTGTGTAATGTTTGTGTTTATAGATGCTGAAGTCAGTGTGTAATGTTTGTGTTTATAGATGCTGAAGACAGTGTGTAATGTTTGTGTTTATAGATGCTGAAGACAGTGTGTAATGTTTGTGTTTATAGATGCTGAAGTCAGTGTGTAATGTTTGTGTTTATAGATGCTGAAGACAGTGTGTAATGTTTGTGTTTATAGATGCTGAAGACAGTGTGTAATGTTTGTGTTTATAGATGCTGAAGTCAGTGTGTAATGTTTGTGTTTATAGATGCTGAAGTCAGTGTGTAATGTTTGTGTTTATAGATGCTGAAGTCAGTGTGTAATGTTTGTGTTTATAGATGCTGAAGACAGTGTGTAATGTTTGTGTTTATAGATGCTGAAGTCAGTGTGTAATGTTTGTGTTTATAGATGCTGAAGTCAGTGTGTAATGTTTGTGTTTATAGATGCTGAAGTCAGTGTGTAATGTTTGTGTTTATAGATGCTGAAGACAGTGTGTAATGTTTGTGTTTATAGATGCTGAAGTCAGTGTGTAATGTTTGTGTTTATAGATAATGAAGTCAGTGTGTAATGTTTGTGTTTATAGCCGCTGAAGACAGTGTATAAAGTTTGTTTAGAACTGTGAAGACAGTGTGTAATGTTTGTGTTTATAGATGCTTAAGTCAGTGTGTAATGTTTCTGTTTAAAAGCCGCTGAAGACAGTGTATAATGTTTGTTTATAACTGCTGAAGATAGTGTATAATGTTTGTTTATAACTGCTGAAGATAGTGTATAATGTTTGTTTATAACTGCTGAAGATAGTGTATAATGTTTGTTTATAACTGCTGAAGACAGTGTATAATGTTTGTTTACAGAAGCTGATGACAGTGTGTAATGTATGTGTTTAAAGCCGCCGGTGAATATGTGATGTGTGTGTATAACAGCTGAAGACAGCGTGTAATGTTTGTTTACAGATGCTGATGACAGCGTGTAATGTTTGTGTTAAAAGCTGCTGGTGAGTATGTGTATAACCACTGAAGACAGTGTGTAACGTTTGTGTTTACAGCAGCTGAAAACAGCGTGTAATGATTATGTTTATCAGCTAGTGAACATTTTATCCTGAAGTAGATGAGTGTGAGGTAGGACAACGGGAGTTTTCTGATCTCACAGAAGAGCTTCAGACACTCACTAACCTGTGGAAGCTGAGAAGAGACCGATGATGATGATGATGGGACTGATGCAACTGGCTTTGCCCCCTGAGGTGCTCCACCACCAGGTCTCTGACGCTGTCCTTGGTTGGCAGATGCTGTGGTGGGGGAGGCACTGGACCCTGAATGCTTGCTTATGGATATGGTGCTAATAAGGCTGGTGTTGGTGGTGCTGTTATTGATTGGGGTCTTCTGGCTGCTTTGAGGTGTGTAGCTGCCTTGACCCGGCTTGGCTACTCCTGCTTGGACACCTGAGAACGGCGGGCGGAACCCTGCTGGGCTTTTGGGGGAGTATTGGTGTATGGCAGTGGTTGCCTGAGACCGGGGGCTTTGAGATATAGAGGCTGAAACGGAGGTTATAGTCGCCCCAGCAGGGTTTGGGGTCCTGGGAGTGAGTTTGACAATGGGTGGGATGCTGCTGTGTGTCGACTTTGTGAGAGTAGCATGCATAGGGGTGATGAAGTTTGACTGGGTCTGAGGTTGAACTCCAGAAAGAGTTTGAGAGAGAGAGGGGGAGGATTTACTCTGTGGTGTATGAGGAAGGCGAGGCGTCTGGAAGGTTTTGGCCGTCATGTGTGATGGGGATGAGATGGCATGTGGCCGAGACTGAGGTGATGCGATGATGAGAGAGTCACCACTGTTGGTTTTATTATTATTGCTGCCTTTGAGGAGGCCGGAAGTGGGGGAGGAGACCCCCATTTTTGCTCCTGGCGGCACAAGAGGGGATGCAGTGGGTGGCGGGCGTGGCTTAGGCGGTGACGCTGAGGCAGGCAGGTTGGCTTTCAGTACGCCTGCAACTAAAGTTCTCTGAGTGTTCAGCACTGAGTGTCTGTGTGGCTGCATGGTGCCCTTAATCATCCCCATCCCATCCACCCTCATCGAGGGCAAAGGGGAAGACACAATAGAGGGAGGCCGAGACAGAGGGGTGGAGGACGAAGAGGTAGAGATGTAGTGAGGTGCAACAGAGCTGGGAGTGCTGAGAGCGTTCTTTTTCTGCTGCTGGAGGAGCGGCGAAGCGTGCAGAGAGGAGGGGTTGGTGGTAGACTTCGTTCTATCTGGGGACGGGGGGCTGTCCCCCTGAGCGAGGCCCTTGGCTGCGTTACCGAGGATGGCTAAAGCCTGGGAGATGGAGTCCAAGGAGGGAGTCGTTAGATTGTCATCGAGGGAATCAAGACATATGGGCTCAGACGGAGACTGAGGCGGTCGCTTGGAAACCTGGGAAACAGACGAGGGGGTGGTGCCTGCTGAGGGTATGGATCTCTGAACCCACACAGTCTCCTGCAATGACAGAAAAATAACATTAACATCTTCCACATCACAATATTGTGAAAAAGTTCAATACTGTAGACTCAAGGTGTCAGACTCTAATCAGCTAATTAACTCAAAACACCTGCAAAGGTTTCCTGAACCTTTAAATGGTACCCGGGTCTGGTTCAGTAGGCTTCACAATCATGGGAAAGACTGCTGACTTGACAGTTCTGCACAACTCCAGGGGTCATTGACACACTCAACAAAGAGGGTAAGCCTCAAAAGGTCTTTGCTAAAGAAGCTGGCTGTTCACAGAGTGATGTATCCAAGCATATTCATAGAAGTGGAGCGGAAGAAAAAAGTGTTTTATGAAAAGGTGGACAAGCAACCCCAAAGAAAATCTACGAGGTACTGTCAAGAGGAGGATGAGAGACACCAGACCCAACAATGCAGACGAGCTGAAATCCGCTATCGAAGCAACCTGGGCTTAATTAAGACCTCAGCAGTGCCACAGAATGATCCACTTCATGCCTGACGCATTGATGCAGTAATTCATGCAAAAGAAGCCCCAACCAAGTACTGAGTACATTTCAAGAATAGATTTTCAGAAGGCCTTTTCTTAACTTTTTTTTTTTTTTAATTAACTTTTCCACCATATTCATATTTATTGAGATGCACCTGTATGTTGTTGCTTGGTTCAGCTGGTTCTGTTTTGCTCATGTGTGGTTTCATTTGCGACTTTAGAGGCACTTATGTGTTCATCATTTGAGACTAATTTCCCTACAGGGACAATAAAGTATATTGAATCATTTTGTATCGTTAAACCCAACATGAAATCTCGGGATGGTGCGTTCCAATGGGAAAAAAAAGAAGACAAAAGCCGAAAACCATGAAATCCACACGAATCGTGTCAGATTTAACAAAAAAAAGCTGACTAATGACGCTCTCAAAATTGTTCAACACCCTGAATATAATCTAGATATACAGACTCTATTAGAGATCAGATGTTTTAAAACACAGAGCTAACCTCCATAAATTTACATCAGAACTGCATGTCTTGTCTCCAAGAGGTTCACCAGAGCGTCTCCTGGCTGCGCCTGCTTAACGGCCGCCACTGTGGATTTTTCTTCTCCATTGACGTATTCCACACACATTATTATCATTATCATTATTAGCAGGTTCTCATTGCGGGATGAATTAGTTGAGTCTGCAGCAGTCAGTTAAATTATCATTTTGTGTGATATTTGGGAAAACACAGGTAATATATGTTGTATTGAGTTATTTAAACTGCTTTTGTTCGAATTTGTCATTGCGAAACAGCTGAAGGTGTATTTTTCTGATAAAGCTGAAATACAATGTGGGATGAATGGGTCTAACCTTTGGCTTAGCCTTGGGAGTAGGCATCAACTTCTTCTTCGCGCTGAAGTGAAAAAAGAAAAAGTAGAAAAAAATAGTGAGAACAAGCAACAGGTCAGATATAGTTATGAAGAACGGCGGCGACAATAGGTCACATGACTCACGTGTAGCCTGTGAGATGACCGTGAGCCGTGATGCTCTCTTTGAACAGCATTCTGTCATCAGGAACGATGTTAAAACAATAGATATTCAGGTCACATAAGGGGATCTACTGTGGTGCTGGTTAAAGCTACTGTTTCAGAATAACAATACACGCACACACACACACACACACACACACACACACACACACCTGGCCTGCATCCAGCCTTTAGGCCACAGAGGTTTAACTTCAGTCTCCATGAAGGCTTTGAGGTAGTCCTCTAGAGACAGAGAGTTCTTGCCCTCGAGCTCATAGCAGCTAAGCTTCACCCGCACCAGGTTACACAGCAACGTCCTGAAAAGCATGTTTACGCAGTTAAGGTTCTCACAATCACGACATGGTAACCGACAATTGTCTTCCAAATAATTGCAATTAACAATTTATTTGTTTTTATCCGCCAATAAGTTTTGTCATAATGTAATGTTAACATACACCTTATGAAGAGTAGCTGCTGTTTATTGCCACATTTATGTTTATATTCTCTAGAAGATTGTTGGTATTAGCAGTTTTGACTGCCAGCATTGCTGAAAAATGAACAAATGGATTCATCTGATGGACGGTCGTGGTGCTACACATTTTAATTGAATTCTCCATATATATATATATGAGAGTAACCAGACGACATAACAAACACCAGTCAGAATCAGACTGGTCGAAAAAACACCATCGAAACCTTGACGGAAGAAGACTTTTCTGTTTTGTGCAGAAGTGTTTATACATATGAGTGGAGGAAATGACGAATCTTCCATCCTCTGAGAAACCGACCTGAGTTTGTCATCCCACAGAAACTTCTTTCGAGGGCCCATCACCCTTTTTCCTGGTTTCTCATCATCATCATCCTCTGAGCCGTTTTTCTCTCCCTCCTCGGACTGCTGCCTGAGAACACATGGTGCAAATCATATATATACATATATACATATATATATATACATACATACATACATATATATATATATATATATATATATATATATATATATATGTATGTATGTATATATGTATATATATGTATGTATATATATATATATATATATATATATATATGTATATATATATGTATGTATATATATATATATATATATATATATATATATATATATATATATATATATATGTATGTATATATATATATATATATATATATATATATATATATATATATATATGTATATATATATATATATATATATATATATATACATACATATATATATATATATATATATATATATACATATATATACATACATATATATACATATATACATACATATATATACATACATATACATACATATATATATATATATATATATATATATATGTATATATATATACACACACATACATACATATACATAAATACATACATATAGACACATACACAAATATACATAAATACATACATATAGACACATACACAAATATACATAAATACATACATACATATACACGAATACATACATACACATACATACTTACATATATATACACACATATACACGCATACATATATATACACACATACATGTATATATATAAATACATACACATAAATATATATAAATATATATAAATACATATAAATACATACATAAATACATACATATACATATATATAAATACATATACATAAATACATATTTATAAATACATACATATACATATATATATATATAAATACATACATATACATATATATAAATACATACATATACCTATATAAATACATACATACATACATATAAATACATACATATACACAGATACATATATACACATATACATATACACATACATGCATTCATACACACATATATATACACACATACACATATATAAATACTTACATATATATATACATACATATACATACAAATACATTCATACACACATTCATTCACACATACATTTACACATACATACATATAAATATATATATAAATACATACATATACACATACATATATATATATACACACATACATATACAGACATATATATATACACACATACATATACAGACATATATACATACACACATACATATACAGACATATATACGCATATATATGTGTATATATATATACACATATATACACACACATATATAAATATATATATATACATATATTTATAAATATATATACATACATATATATACATACATATATACACATACATATATATACATACATACATATATATACATACATATATACATACATATATATACATACATATATACACATATATACATACATATATATACATACATACATATATACATACATACATATACATACATATATACATACATACATATATATACATACATATATATACATATATAATATATATACATATATATACATATATACATATATATACACACACACAGATACGATCAGTATGATATTCTGATTTTAAATAACAACTGCTGTCTCAAGATGTGCCCTTACTTTGCAACTTTAGCGATACAGTCCATGTTGTAGCGGGCTATCTGCTCCGGCATGACGCTGCATACTGCCAATTTCAGCTTCAGCAGGGGGGTTCGAAGGCGGTCATCCTGGGTGACAGGTATGGCCACAGTCACAAATCACATACTCATATCCTGGGTGTGACATGTGCTAAATATATAATCAGATAACTGGTAGAAGAACTAACAATTACAAAGTTTAGCTCAAAGACGCTCACTACTACTCATGTCTTGTGAATCACTGGGCAACATAAACATTTAGAGCTCACTGGACCATCAATTAGTGATTTGTTCGTTAGTTAGTGTTGCTATGGGACTTTGTCTATGACAAATGTCCTGGATTACATAACATCTATCCATTCAATCTGTGGACTTATCTATAAAGCATATATTATCCTTCCAAAACTGACATCTCCCTAGGGCTGAGGCCCGAACAATCTGCAATACCATAGTCATGTGACAGTTGACATTATCCTCACAACTGTTCTTCTGTTGAAAACAAAATGCATTTTTAAACGTATTATTAATTATTAAATTTAAGATGTATTTCAATTCCATACTGAAAAAAAGTATGTTGAAATATTAAATAAAATGATTTAGAGTGTTTGGGTGATTCTTGAATAAAAGACATTTTTTGACTTGACAATGGAAGCATTTAAAGGAGTAATGTAAAACAGGGAAGTCTGCTTCTATTGCTGTGTGTTTACCATGGCCGTTTATGCTTTATAACCAAAAACGGTAAATGGGCTGTACTTATATAGCGCCTTTCTAGTCTGTTGCACTACTGAAAGAGCTTTTATAACACGAGTCATCATTCCCCCATTCACACAAACATTCATACATTAACTGAAGGAAGCAGTTCTTCTGCCTTTACTGGTGCATTGTTTTCATCCTAGAATGACACCACTCCCACACACCTGAATGTTGAGGCTAAGTTTCTTTAGCCGTTTGAGCAGAGCTTCTTTATTGCAGGGCACAAATGCCTCCAGGTGAGAGTAGACGGCTGAACGCACCTCTGCATGCTGCTCCTGAACCTGCAACTCAATGCTGCCACAAACCAAAACACACACACACACACAGGAAGATATCATTACATTAAATTTAGGCTAGTCGACAAAAATTTTAATCTAAATTCTCCTCACTCCAGTAGGATGTTGTTCATGTCCAAAGTGAAGAATTTCTTCCTGCCCTCTTCATCAAACAAACGTGATGCCTGCGCCAAGAGACAAGGATTAAACTATGGTAACATGTGAACCATCCTGTTCACATTCATGAAACGTGTCACAGACTCGACAAAGCACAGTTATTAATTGGGTCAAGACTAATTGGGAATGGTCATATGAAAACATGAACACCATGTTATCATGACTATTCTAAATAAGATTTAATTTGTATTTCAGTTTCAACGACTATCCAGTTAAGAAGATTAATATATACTATTCTGGTAACCTTTTTCAATCCTTTAGTTATTTTGTCAGGTTATAACAAATATGTTGTGGTCCTCAGACATGAGTCTGCTCTTGCCCCCAACACTGGACGGAAAACTTTTGGAGATAGAGGCTTCAGTAGGTGGGTTTACAAGGGACACTTTTCTCCTTTCTAAATTGCAATGCCAGTGTTTACATGCCGTCATCTAATGGGAAACGCTTTCGGACATGCGCAGTTGATCCACACTCCAGTTCCTAAGGTGGCGATAATGCTTCGATGAGTTGGTGCAAAATGCCACAATGCGCCCAAAAAAGAATATGAAAAAGAGGACATGCAAGGAAGTGACTTTTCGCCCATCTAAGCGTCCGAATAGGTTAAACTATTTCAAAGTTGCAATGAATAAATCATTCTTTGATGCAGACCGGTACTGTTTTGAAGTCGCCATATTTCAAATGCGTTGCGGCGCAGAAAAACTATGCCGTTGCATTACGCCTCGACGATGGACATTCGCAGATACAACTCAAACAGAAAGCTTTCCAATAAAGCGTTTCCATGCAGCGACTGGCTATCGGAATGGCTTTCCAAAAGGAAAACCTTGTTGCAAAGGAATGAAATCTTATTTGGAAAGGGTCTTTGCATTCGGAAAGGGGTGTACATGCAGCATATTCTTTCCGATTTGACGTCTTTTTCAAATCCATACGGAATTAGGCTGTCGATGTAAACCCACCTAATGTTGGAGCCCCCAACCTGCAATCTACAATGCTTCATCTCCGGACACTTGAAAAAACACCAACCGTTCACACAGGCCCATAACATCGGCAACCTCTCAACTCTTCCAAACATGGGCTGCCTTTATTTTCAGCTCTTGTTGCTATTGTTATTATTTCTCATCGTGCAAAACTGTTTACAGCATCCATAGGTCTCTTGAAAGGCGCTATATAAATAAAAGTTGTTATTATTATTATTAAATTTAAGTTAGATATCTCTGGGACCATATTGGAGTAAAATGAATATTTCATTTCAGGGAATATTTCTAGGGAACCAAATGTTTAAAGTATACTTTTTACTGTCCACAGACTGGGTTGTGCTCCACACGGGGAGGACATTGGAAGTCTGACTCAATGTATCACTGACTACATCAACTATTATGTGGAGAACACTGTACCAACCAGATCGGTGCAGTGTTTTCCAAACAATAAACCATGGGTCAACCCGGATATAAAAGCTCTTCTGAGTGGGAAGAAGAGGGCTTTTAGATCCGGGGACAGAAGAGAAGAGGATCCAAAAGGACCTGAAGAAGAATATCAGGGAGGGGAAGGATGCATACAGGAGGGGGATGGAGGAGCAAGGGATGTCTGGAGAGGGCTAAAAGCAACCTCTGTGTACGGCAAGGGCAGCAGGAGAGGGCTGTAATCTGGTGATCAGGACTAGACATTAACGTACTACATAATACATTCAATGTATTCTTTAATTGCTTTGATGTCTGCCCCTCCCCCTCTCACCAGAGTATAGACCAGCCGTGTCCCAGTCAGACCCTGTCCTGCAACTTCACACCTCAGCTGAAGCCCTTCAATCCACATCTAGCCGCCCCATTCCTCCCTCTCCTCCCCCCACACCATCCAAATGGAGCCACCCCCCCACTGCTAAACCCACTCTCTCCATAAAAATAGATCAGGTGAGGAGGAAATTCAGGAGGATGAAGCCACAGGTCCAAATAGCATCAGCTTCAGACTGCTCAGAGATCGTGCAGACCAGCTATCTATCGTAGCTTTGCATGTTTAACCTAAACCTCAGTCTGGAGAGGGTACCGGTACAGTGGACGACTTCCTGTGTGTTACAAATACCAAAGACCACCTACCCAAGGGAGCCCAACCACAGTGTGAAGGTCGTGTTCTTTGACTTCTCCAGTGCTTTCAATACAATCCAGCCTCCACTGCTGAGACTGAAGCTGGAGGAGGCAGGTGTTGACCGCCACCTGGCTGCACGGACGACTAACTACCACTGACATACCACCGTCTGTCAGGCTGAAGAACTGTGTGTGTGATGTGGTGGTCTGCAGCATGGGAGTTCCATAGGGGGCCATGCTCTCCCCTTAAATGATAATACATAATACACCTCGGACTTCAGGCACAACACAACTCACAAGGTGGGTTTACATGGGACACTTTTCTCCTTTCCGAATTGCAATGTCGGTGGCCTGTTTACATGACTTGTGATCTTTTCCCACCAGGTGTTCACATGCATCAACTCACCTAATCGGAAACGCTATCATACATGCGGAGACGATCCACATTCCCGTTCATAAGGAGGCGATATTGCTTCGATGAGATGGAGGCCAACTGCCAACAAGCGCCCGGAAGAAGAATATAACAAAGAGGGTCTGTGCGGAAGTGACTTTTCGCCCATGTAACCCATCTAGTCCAAAAGTGTTAAATATTTTAAATTTGCAATTAATAGATCACTCTCCGATCCAGAGCAGTACAGTTTTGAAGTCGCAAGATTTAAAATGTCTCGCAGCGCTGAAAAAGACTATGTCATTTACGTCACGACGCTGGGCATGAGCAGATACAACTCAAACAGAAAGCTTTTCGATACGGCGTTTACATGCAGCGACTGGCTAACCGAAAGGCTTTCCAAAAGGATTTTGACTACCTTCTTGCAAAGGAATGAAATCAAATTCGGAAAGGGTCTTTCAATTCGGAGACGGGTGTTTACATGCAGCATTTTCTTTCTGTTTAGACGTCTTTTCCGAGTCTAATCTGAATTAGGCTGTCCATGTAAACCCACCTACTGCCATCTCTAGAAGTTCTCCGACAACCCAGGTATCGTTTGATACATATCAGGATTGAACGATCTGGAGTACCAGATCACATCAGGACTTTGTGGACTGGTGTGAGGTCAATCACCTTCAGATTAACACCAGCAAAACAAAGGAGCTGCTGATTGACCTCACAGAACCCAGCGAGGAACATCCAGGGTTTGGAGATTGAGCAGGTGAACTCATACATATACCTGGGTGTTCACCTCAACAATAAACTGGACTGGTCGGACATCACAGATGTCCTGTACAAGAAAGGCCAAGGTCGTCTCCACATGCCGAGGAGTGTGCAGGATTCTGTTAAAGACCTTCTATGACACTGCAGTAGCATCTGCAATTGTCTACGGTGGGGGGGGGAAGCACAGTCAGGGACAGGAAAAGAGTCAACAGGCTGGTCAGGAGGACCAGCTCTGTCCTGAACTGTCCCCTGGCCCCTAGGATGAGGCGGGTGAGAGGAGAATGGTGACCAAGCTGAGATCCAACACCTCTCACCCCCTACATGAGACTCTGAGTAGCTCCTTCAGCAACGCTCACAGTTTATGACCGAGCAGGTCCTTTGTCCCGAAGCATTCAGACTTTACAATAAATCCATGTGACACTGTGTTGTATCTAAAACCCAAAACTCTGCTACCTCACGGAACACAGTGTGTATCTGATAATTATCAACTGACTACACACCATGTGTGTTCCTCTAATAGCACTATTGCACATCTAGACCTGGACAACTGTTGCACAACTCTAACTGGAGTATTGTAATTTATACTATATATGCCATTAGAGATCGGAATCTTTCCTTTTCTTTATATTTGCATGCAATTTCCTGTATTTTAATTTTTATGTGTAGTCTTTATTTAGAATATCTGTATGCTGGAGCGGCTGCAACTTCTAAATTTCCCCTTTTGGGAATTAATAAAGTTAATATTCTATTCTATTTTCTGAAATTGATCGACTCATTTTTAATCTTATGGTTAATAAATGATTAAAATAATTCTTTTTCTTTTTCAGTCCTGATGTAAAATATGATTAATATTACAGTTTGTACCGCTCTAAGGTCTTCAATGCGCTTTGTGAGCGGTGCTGGGAGTCCACTGGGAAGAGGTGGTGTCGTCCTCACATTACCCTGCGACACTCGGGTTCCACCTGCCTTATGCCCCATCCCAAACGAGCCGTTCTCTCCCTGCACTGGACTGGAGGGCTGAGGTGAGTCCAACATTCCAAAGTCCAAGTCACCCATCATGTCCTGCAGTATGTCATTATTAGCCGTGCCAAGCAGTGACATCACGGCCGGGTCAGCAGTCAGGTCGGCCATGTTACAATCATGGCTGCCAGCAGCCTTGGTGTGGGAGTTGAGGAGCAGACAGTTGGTGTTGGGCACTTTGGTGTTGGGTCGTGACAGACCGGGTGTAGGCATGTTTTTCTTGCGCATTTCCTCCTTCTCTCTAGTGAAGCGACGCAGCATGTTGGCCAAGTGGATAGAATCCTTCATCAGTTTCTTCCTCTTTTTCTTCTCGGGACGATGAACATTCAGGGCTGAAACTCTGTCAGAACAGGATAGACAAAAGCCATGAGGACTTTAAACTAACTAGAATAGATTTACATCATTCCTTTTAGGAATTAATCTCTATTCCTGGGTTTGAATCTGCACATGCAGCACGCTGAACAGAAGAAATATTCTTTGTGTGTAAAATATATATAGGATCTAACAATGATGAGAAAGCTCACCCAGGCTTCGGGACTTTATTCTTCCTAGGTTTCTTGTCCTCGAGTATTCCACCATCTTGCTTTTTCCGGCGTTTCTTTATCATCCGCTCCTCCCCGTCTTTGACCTTCTGTACACAGGTACAAAACATTCAGGTTAATTGTATTACAACGGCTGTTTGCAAACACTGACATGCCAGACTATTTTTCTGTACACACTTACTGTCTATACTAAACTTGCCATTACATACCTTATAGTGATTATCCTCAGTGCCTGCATTTTCCTCCTCAGAGTCGGATGCTGCTCTAAACTGCAGTGTGCCTGTGTTGATGTAGAAGCCCCCATGTTTTGTGGTGAGGGAGGCCGGAACTAACTCGTCATACTGAGGCCAAGAGAGAAAAGCATAATTACGCTGGAATAACTCTATCGCTCCATGCTGTGCCAACCAAAATTACAACCAAAAATATATCTTGTACAACTTGAGGACACAAATGTTAAAATGAAACTCAATTAGAGCAACAAATGTTTGCTCAATGTTTAAAAAAGTATTGGTCCCTATTGTAGTACAACAACATGATATCCAGAGCTAATGATAAAACTGTATGTGATGGTGATAATAAATTAAGAGCAGGAAATAAAACCCCTTGATCCTGTTTGGACAAATCTACCAAAGAAAAATGTTTCAACACAGAGAAAGTAGGGATGTCAGAACTTTTTTTTGCTATTCAACGTAATTAGCGATGCCACAGTTTTATAATTTTAAGAATTCTATCAACTGTTTTATGTTGGTAAACAGGGTAATGTAGGGCGGGGCAATTATTTGTAAAAACATCCCATTCCCGATTCAGACATATATACAATCTCATATCTTAAGCACGATTCTGCAGCGTTTTCATTCATAACATAAGCTGCAGCAAAACTCAATAACTGAGCTGCAGCTTCCGTTACATGCCAGGCTTGGCCCTTTAAGAGCGTAGCCTTTTTAGGATCTTGAATCGGTGATCTACTTTACTTACCTACCATTAGCACTTTGAGATTTGATCCAAATGTAAAGTGCGTTTTAAATTAAATGTATTATTATTCATCATTATTACCTAGGGGGTAAGGGGAGTTGAGACCTTTTTGTTCCTAAGTGGAGTCATTCAGTAGAAACTCTGTGTATTTATCTTGGCTTTTAAAATTCCCCATTGCTGTGCTTCAGAGTTGGTCTGGATGCTAGCTCCAGTATATTGCGCTAGCTCACGTAGGCAAGAAAAGCTAAGCTGAAAGCTAACAGTGGTCGATTAGTTGGCTGAGTAGCCGGGAGCTAACATCACGTGGCAGAAGCAGAAAAGGGAATGGTAGTTTCTAATCGCACTTATGCAAACATGGGTACATTTCATCGAAGAAAGATAGTTATTTAAGTTGTTACTGTAACGTGTCATTTGTGCACAATTTTGAAGAATAGAAATAGTGATTAAAATGACGTATCACATGGTGAGCCTAGATTTGAACAAATTGTTTTGAAAGTGTGCTTTGGAAAGAATGACCAATATTCAGACTTAACTACACTTTAAATCCACGCTCTGAAGTTGATTTGAAAAACTAAAAAAAAGGAAAAGAAATGTTTTAAGAAATGTAAGAAATGTTAAATGTATTCAAACATTCCTTTTACTGTAACCACTTATCCTGGTCAGAATCACGGGGTGACTAGAGCATACCCCAGCTGACTTTGAGAGAGAGGCGGGACACCCCCATGAAAAGTTACCAGTTTATCACAGGACCAACACATAGAGACAGACAAACATTCATTCAAACTCCATACAGAAAGGCCGGGCAGAGGTTATATTTGTACCCTGGACATTCTTTGTCAGGCAACTGCGCCTCCCACTGTGCCACCAGTGTTACATACATACATACATTCATACATGTTATGGTTAATTCGTGTGTAAAGTTTGTTGAATTTAGTTTGTAAGGCATGGTCCAAAATGAAAAAAGTATTCTTTTATATAATAAATTCGAGTGCTGTGAATAAATATTGAACAGATTGTTACTTGTGCACAATAAATAAAATACGATTAAACCGGTGGAAACCAACCCTATAATACCCGATTTCTTTAATTGCGGGGGATGATACAAAGAGATTTTATCGCTGATATCCAAAAAGGACTGAAGGGTTTTGTACTTTACAGAACTTTTTTTTGTCTTCACTAGAGATAAGTGTGAACATACCAGTGTATTAAAAAAAAGAGAAACTCACAGCTTCTGAATTGTCTATGAAAGGGTCGGTCTCATCATAGCCATAGCCAATGTCAATAAGATCCTGCATCCTGTCCTTTTTCTTCTTTTTTGGGGCTCCACCCTGCAGACAGAATGAAAACACAGGAACCAAAAACATTTAAAAATATACATTAGACATATATTTACATGCTGTAATAATATAATCAAATACGGTATATAGTGTGACTACAGCACTCACATATTTGCTCTCAAATTTCCTGGCCAGCTCTTCTACCTCCCGCCTCTCCTTGTCATCGTCAGCAAAGGGGTCGTTGGGGTCTAAAGGAGGAGCGAGTCCCTTGGGGACTGTTGAAACTGCAAGCTTTACCTGAGACAAGACAAAGGATCTAAAAGAATGCTGGGAGACTCATATCACAGACTAACATTAACAGCATGAGTCATCAAAATGACATGACACCTGTTTTATACATGAGCATCAAGAGTATGACTACGACTGTGAAAACAGCTGCACACACTTTAGTCTTCAGTTGTGATGTGGGCATTCCTAAAGCATTAACACTGAGAGAGGGGGAAGTAACCAAGTACAATACTACCTACTTTTATTCCTTACAATTTAACTCAAATATCTGCATTTTCTACTCCTACAAGATTTTTACTTTACGATGTTTACAGAAAAAGGAGTTGAAGCAAATGTCCTAGTACTGCTATTAAGCTATTATACAAAAAAATATAAGGCCTTTTAATAATTTTAGCACATCATTGTAATGCCCATAATACCTTATCCGTTTTGTTATTTATTTAATTGTTGACTTTATTGACAACACTTCCCATGTATTTTTTTATTTTTTTTTTATTTATTTGACAACATCCTGTTATGTTTTTTTTAATCAGTTACAAAGTGCTTTACTTTGTAACTGTTTTGAAAAGTGTCATAAACATAAAGATTCTTCTTCTTCTTTGTTTATCCCATAAATTAAAACCAAATGAATATACACAAGGTTCAGTTTGGTTTGCATAAAAACAGCAAGTACAATTATTGTTCTAGAGTCTTTTTGCTACATTAATGACTTTCCTTTTACTTGACTTCTTTACTTAACTCAAGTAAAGAGGGGTTTACTTGAGTTAAGACTTCTTTTTCTACTACTGAAAACTACCATCTATTCCAATTGATCAGGAGGTAACCAGAACTGGTTGGAAAGATGAGCCTGGCAGTCACAATTATTACATAGTCGTTTGATAGAAATTATTTGATTTAATCACAAATATTTTTCATAATAATTCAAATCACCTGGATTGGTGAATCTGTATAACATATCAGGATCAAAGAGATCTGACATATTTCATCAAAGTTAAAATTTCGTTTTCTGCCATTTGATGTTTAACTGGTGGTTCTTAAGGACATCAGCTGGTTGTTCTTATTCTATTGCTGCAGTAAGTGGAGAATTAATTAATTTTTTTAGCGTATCTAGATTTGTTATCGCTCATAGAACGGAAGTCTTAAGATGTCTTAAACGTGGCTCGTTTATTCCCAAATCACAAGATGCTGCTGAGGGTTCATTTTGGTTTGGTGACAAAGGAAAACTTTATATCTTGGAGGAGCTGATTTTACAAATTGTAAGAAAATAGAATGCCAAAAATTTCACACATCCCTAGTGATCCTCTAGCGCTCACCTAGTTCACAAAACTGGGACAACTTACTGCAGATGCTCATCCCTCAAGGTGATTCGCTGTAACTGAAGCTTCAAGGTGAGAGTCTAAATATGAATGTGGCTAATACAGGACTTTTCTTCTTCATACACGGATCAGCAATAATATTTATCAAAACTAAACAGGTGAATTCAGAATGACATTGATATATGGGGAAGGTTGTGTCAGGAAGAGTATCTGATGTAAACCTATGCCAAATCAATGTGCGGAACGAGACGATCCGCTGTGGCGACCTCTAAAAGGGAAGAGTCAAAGGAAATATAAGAAGAATTTTGTTTCTCTAGTCAGCATGGGCTTCCTCCCATTGTCCAAAAATATGTATTGGCGACTTTAAATTGCCTGTGAGAGTGAATGGTTGTCTGTCTCTATGTGTTGGTCATGTGATGAACAGGCAACTAGTCCAGGGTGTACCCCACCTCTCGCCCTAAATCAGCTGGGATAGGTTCCAGTCACAGCAAACCTTAACCTGAAAAGCGATTACAGATAATGAATGAATAGTCACAATGGCACCTGTCAGTGGGTAGCATGTGAATATTTATCCACAGCTGAAGGCTTGGAACCAGTAAATATGAGTAAGCATTAGGATCTCAGCAATTTTGACCAGGCCAAATTGTAATGCTAGTTGCCAGGGCATCTCTAGAACTGAAGATCAGATTAAATATTCCTGGTCTGCAGTTGTTGTTTCCAACCAAAAGGTTCTATGGAAGATCAACCGGTGATTCTGTGAAAGGGTCATGGGCGCCTATGGTTCATTGATGTATTAAGTCTAGTGAATGCTATTTGATCATGCAGGGGAGTTAATTTCGCACAAATTGCTGAAACGGTAAATACTGGTCCTGCAAGAAAGATGTCAGAACACATGGTGTGCTGTTATTTGGCAGAAAAAGACAATATTGGGCAAGCAGTTTTACAGTTTTGGTTAATTTGGTATAAGATATGGTTTTTATTTGACTGTGACTATAAATCTGCTATACTGGTGAGGGACATAGATGAAGACAAGTAGTTAATAAAAATCATCTGAATGACAATATCAGGTTAACTTCCCATGATGCTGTCGGCAAAACTGAACTCTCTTATCCAGTGATCCTCATATCAGAGACTATAATTAGAAGTATGTCATGATCTGTTTCCCCAACTTTTACGTCTCTCTTAAAAAACATTATTTACGGAAATGCAACACTTAAATTCTTAGGATTATAACTCTTGAAGTTTTCATCGCAAAGACTGATCTCAATTTGTCTGTCCTGTCACACACTACGTGGTCATTGTACATGAATAACTGACAAAAGTGACTATAAGAATATCAATAGCTGAGAAGAATAACAACAATTACGCACAGTTAAAACTATCAATTAAAATACTATTATAATAAGCAGTGTCAACTTAGCCTTGCACCAGAAGCTGCAGCCCAGCGGTGCCAGGTTTGGCCCTCCTGTGCCCGCCATGGTGCTCCACTAACCTGAGTGAGATTTGAGTGGACCAGCTCTCCGTAGTTGAACTCAGAGGACGCTCGTTCATTGGGCTCGGCGAGAGGGAGGTTGAGGCGGACAGTGGGTTTCGTCTGCTCGATTTTGGAATCAACTCCTGTACTGTTACCAAACAGACCTTCGCCACCACCTCCTCCTGACCCCACAGCACTTCCACCTCCATCTTTCCCAAAAGTGATGTCGATGGCCTCATCCTCGCGGCGGCGCTTCTTGCTGGATTCTGGAGTCGCCGGCGAAGTGTTGAATGATGAGATGGTGACGAACGGTACTTTCCTAGGCTCTGCCATTCCGTTCAACGACCGGGCATGCAAAGTGGGGAGCGCACTTCTCTGGGCGGCCGCTGACTGGAACGCTAAAACCGGAGATTGTCGACAAGTACAGCTAGCTACTGGATCTGCTAGCTAGCTTCTTAGAATGCGAGCTTTTGGCTACACAATCACTCTTATCTCCTTCGTGCCCGGATTAATCCATAAAGTACAGTCCCCGATACCAATCCCGTCAACTAGAAAGGACTAAAACAGTTGTAAAATGCAATGTTTAATGGTTCCATGAAACTGGTGGTTAGCTACAGCCACTGCAGGAAGGATTGTGTAGTAGCCATCTTGGTAATTATTATCATTATTCAGTGGCTGGGCGTTCGTAAGAAAAGAAAGCGGAAGCTGGGGAGGAAAGAGAATGACGTTTGACCAATGGGAGCCTTCAAACACGCCCACCTGACACACGAGCGCGAATGTAGAGGAGACTGCTGCTCAGAACAGGCGGGATGTCCTGAACCTGAATGCATAATGACTGTTTACTACTGGCGAACAAATGAAGACTCCTAAAGCAAAATCTCTCACTACAGTTTTACTCGTGACCAAGTACCTTTCCCAAGTATTGTGCTTGATTACAAGTTTAATGTACCAGGGCATTTTGCTTACACTACTGCACTTCATCTCGAAACCAAAATATTGTACTTTACTCATCTAGTACATTTGTCCGACCGTTGTAGCAGAAGTGGTGGATGAAATGACAAAATTCCATTTACTTGAGAAAAAGTGCTAAACCATACTGTGAAAATATTCCTATAGTAAAAGTCCTGCAATCTTTAAATGATAGTACTTAACCCATAAAGACCCATAATCTTTCAGGTTTAACAAACATTCAAAATTGAAATATTTTTAGGAAGATGGTTTCAGCTGACAGAAAGGGAATAAGATTTGGTGGAATGGCAGTAAGGCTAGAAGCAATGGAGGAGGGTGAAAACTACTTTATCATGGTGTGGACGGGATGAGAATTTAAGGGTGTTCTTGAACTGAAAACTCAAGCACACCCTTTTGCCTCACAGGTGGGGTGAATGGTGATGGTGGCGTCGAGGTATGAAGTAGCATCATATGGAAATAATCAAGTTAAGTGCAAATGCCATCAATTTACATGTAGGTACAATATTTGAGTAAATGTAAAGGAATCAGGTTACTTTCCACTACTGTTTACTTTAATAAACAATTACCTGGAAAGTAAGACTTACTTATGAACAAATGTACAGCAACAAAGCAAAAAGTAAAGTTTTAAGACAAATGTAGCCCCTATTTAAGATTGGCTGAATACCGTTTTAGTACATTTTGAAATAAGATCGGTTTTTGATGTCAGATTTTCATATTGTCGAGCAAAAAAAAAAGCCTATAAAACCATATATGCCTAGACTCTCATTCATCTAGGTCATACTGACCCGTCTAAGTTGAATCGGAAGCAACTGGACTTCTGATTAGACTTGAAGATGTTTCACGTCATATTTCAATAGGCTTCCTAAGTTCTGACTGATGAGTCGGGTCATTCACTGGTAACCTCTCTAAGGCTGCGTTCACACTGCCGGTCTTAATGCTCAATTGCGATTTGTATTCTTAGATCGGCTTTTTTGTATAGCTGTTCACATTACTTTTAAAATGTGGACTATATCAGATTCCAGTATGAACAGTTTACGGTTCTGACCCGCATTTGCAAAGGGACAACACCAAAGATGTCCCACGCAACATGCTGTCCATACAGAAGCAGAATGGAAGCCACTAATGTTAGTTTCAACAATTCCATCTACACTCTTAGGATAAACGGTGTGGAATGTTCAAATCCTATATTCATTTCAAATGGAATGACTCATCCTTTTCATTACATGACAGGATATTTCTTTGATAAAATTATAGGATTTATTCCACCAGTTGACAGTGATTTTACAGAAGAAGGATTTCACAATTGAGGAGCTATAAAGCGGCCGTGTGTCTTAAAATAAATAAGTCTCCAGGGCCTGATGGGTTGGGACAACTTACCTTTACAGATCTCTTCTTTTCCATGTCTTCAAAGAAGCATCGTCAAACTTCCTGCTCCCAACCACCATGAAGCAAGGAATCACAACACTTATAAGCCAATCCAGGTAAAGGTCCAGGTAAGATTCAAAGATCTTATAATCCATTTTCACTTTTAAACAATGATTTCAAATTACTGACTGCATCTACAGTCAGTAGATTAAAACAAGGACTGGATCAAGTAATCAGTGAAACACAAACTGGCTTTGTGAGAAACAGATGCATCCATAATAATTAACGACTAGTACAAGATTTGCTAGAAAAGCCATCCAAATGATAAAGGATTTCTTTTATTCCTTGTCTTCTAAAAGTAATTTGATATGTTTGAACATCAGTTTCTGTTTAAGGTTGTACAAATGTATGGATTTGGACCTTTAAAGGTAGTAACATTTCCTCACCGATTTATTCTGGAAGCAGAAATGTTGGTTACTCTTACTAAGTATTCAAATATTGCCAAACTGAATGTTTTTGAGGAACATTTTCATTAAAATGTATTAAAACTATCAACCAACTTAACGTTTACTTCATCTGTCCACTACATTAACAAAGCAGAAATTACTTACAGGCAATTCATTTTCAGAGTCTATATGCTGTTTAAAAATGAAATGTTTAAGTTTTTCATATTGAACCCAAACTGGTTTTGTCTCCCCAGAGGTTTATTTGATAGTTGGTGCGATAGAATTTATTCTTCAATGTGACTTCAAGGTTGAAAAGCTGACAGTCACACTGTATGTATTTCATATACAGGTGCAGTTGTATTGGAAACTAATGTACACACATATTTTCATCTAACGCCAATCTGGAAAAACAGATATGTACTATGCAACAGAAAATCTCTTCTCCTACAGCATTGGAAGGGAACAAAAACAATAACATTTGGTCTATAACACATTTAATGGCCGACCAGGGATGCTAGTTATCCCATGAGACTTTCAGCTTTAGGTTGAGTCTAATTTGCAGTGGTGCTGAATTAGAAAAAAATAGCAAAGCCATCCTGGTCTCAGTTAAGCAATTAGTCTAAAACAGAGACAAAATATCACATGTAGTGGAAATGCATGGTCTTAATTCTTTTAAATTCGGGGGTCAATATTTTCTTAACTACTAGTAAATCAAACAAGTTGATTCACAAACATCTCACCAACTCATTGTTCCCAGTACGATCAAACCGAAATTTAATCACTCAACTTCTCCCTGATTGTGGATCTGGAGAAGGCTTACGACCGTGTCCCTCGGGGAATCCTTTGGGGGGTGCTCCGAGATTGTGGAGTGGATGGCCCACTGCTACGCGTCGTCCAATCTCTGTTCTGTCAGAGTCAGTCTAGTTCGCATTGCCGGCAGTAAGTCAGATTTGTTTCCAGTTGCGGTTGGACTCTGCCAAGGCTGCCCTTTGTCACCGATTCTGTTCTTAATTTTTAGGGACATAATTTCTAGGCGCAGCCAAGTGGCAGAGGGTCTCGGGTTCGGTGGTCTTAGGGTCCCTTCTCTGCTTTTTGCGGATGATGTGGTCCTATTGGCACATTCGAACACTGACCTCCATCTCGCACTGGGACGATTTGCAGCCGAGTGTGAAGCGGCCGGGATGAGAATCAGCACCTCTAAGTCTGAGGCCATGGTTCCCAGCCGGAAAAAAGGAAGTGCTCACTCTGGGTCGGGGAGGAGTTTTTGCCCCAAAATGAAGAGTTCAAGTACCTCGGGGTCTTGTTCCAGAGTGAGGGAAAAAGGGAGCGGGATATGAACAGACGGATCGAGCCGGCGTTTGCAGTGATGGGAACGCTATATCGATCTGTTGTGGTGAAGAGAGAGCTGAGCCGAAAGGCAAAGCTCTGGATTTACCGGTCCATCTACGTTCCGACCCTCAACGATTGGTCATGAACTGTGGGTCATGACCAAAAGAATGAGATCGCGAATACAAGCGGCTGAAATGAGTTTTCTCGGCAGGGTGGCTGGGCTCAGCCTTAGAGATAGGGGGAGGAGCTCAGACATTCGGGAGAAGCTCAAAGTAGAGCCGCTGCTCGTCCGCATCAAGAGGAGTCAGTTGAGGTGGTTCGGGCGTCTAGTCAGGATGCCCCCCCGGACGCCTCCCTGGGGAGGTGTTTCAGGCATGTCCATCTGGGAGGAGACTCCGGGGCAGACCCAGGACTCGCTCGAGAGATTACATCTCTCTGCTGGCATGGGAACGTCTCGGAATCCTCCCAGAGGAGTTGGTGGATTTGGCCGGGGAGAGGAAAGTCTGGGCCCCCTGCTGAAACTGCTGCCCCCGCGACCCGGACCCGGATAAGCGGAGGTTAACGAAACTTCTCCCTGAATCAGATATAACAAATTCAGAACTAACTATACGTCTCAGCCTTTAAATCCCAAGACAAAAGAAGTCCATTTCAAAATGTAAATATTATTTACCCATCCAAAGACATTGCATTGACTAATGAGCAAACAAGAAGAAGAACATCGAGTATTTTATAGTAGGTAGACTATCAAGCATTATGAAGTTAGAGATGTGACTTTATTGGAAGAAACATCATGAACTGTTAAATCTGTGGACTTAAAGTGTAGTGTGTTAATGTATATATGTATAGATATACTCATAAATATAAAGGCTACACCAGGACTGCCTGGTTTTGGATTATCTGTTCTTGCTTCTTAACTTAAAATATTAAACGTATGGCATTATTATTCTATACCAGTTTAAGGGGACAGGATTGCTTCAAGGATATTCTGTCTGGACAACCAAAAACAAAAAGGAAAAAGTAGCACAAGGACGTCCCTACATGAAAAAACTGCGAGAGAAAATGAGGACAGCGACAGGAACTCATGGCGAGAGATCTGAACAGCGACCTAAGCCCGTAAAAGGAAAAAAAAAAAAGCTATTATCAATCTAAAAACGCTTTTAAGTATTCCAGAAAGATTGAAGGGGGATGGATCCATGACAGAAAGCAATTGAGAAAGTTTGTGGTGGGGGCAACAGGATACTTAATGTGTCCAAGATTAAAACAAAGAAAGACCTAATGTCACATGTCACATGCAAAAGACCTTTTTTTTTGCGCATGGTGACTCAAAAAAAGGTAAATGGGAAGACTTCACTCACAATATTTATGATTCTAAAGAATGCGTGCTTGATGAGAGCGCTACTGTTGGTGAGTTATACATGATGGCAAAACAAATTGTCTTAACTTTCTCCTTATCCCAACAAAAAACAGTCTGTGAAAACAAAGGGGAATATTTGGACAGCTATACCTGAATTTATTTTGTAGTTTTTCCACTGTATGTACCGAGAGGATGCTGTACCCGCCCATCTCAAGAGAGAATAGAGAAATTTTGGTTTCAACACGGACAAATAGATTTGACAATAATCAACCTTACAGTACTTGCCTAATTTTTTTCATACATACGTGTAAGAAAAAGGAGACCACTATTGTCTTCTAGAAGGACCTCACAACGACCTGTGCACAGATATGATACATTTGAAGCAGTCGAATCATACGAGAAACTTAAAATGTTTGACCTCTAGCGGTTGTAATTAATTTTTTTATATTTGTTTTTCTATAATATATATTTACATATATATATATATATACACACACGTTAGTTTCCATGATCAACCTTGATCATACTTTTTCATATGCTCTTATTCTGTGTATGAAAGTTGAATTACATTTTTTTATCCCCCAAGTTAATTTGAGCTCTTTCATTTATAACAAATTTCAATACTGAAGTGTATTTTGGGTGAAAACTGACTCCCGCCAGCAGGTTTGTAACATCAAAATATGACTGATCTAGTGGTTCAGATTGTCACATGGAAATAAAGATCAGACCTTGGATATAGGACAAAATATGAGAGCTACCCCCCCAAAAAAGATCGGATTCCATGTGGTTTTCTGTACTCATGCCATGTAAAAGGCACGAGTCAAAGAAAAATAGAAAGTTGGTTACTGGTCGGTTACTTACTGAATATCTGAGGAAATACCTTCCATCAACAAATTACTGGATGCCACAATCATTTAAATTTTCAAACAATTCCAAGTTTGTTTTTTTCGCTTTAATATGGGAACGACTAAATCGCCACAAATGTGACTTGTCATACTTGACAGCGTCCAGTGGTTAGCGCTACTGCCTCACAGCAAAAAGGTACGAAGTTCTTTCCGGCTTCCTCCCACAGTACAAAAAACACAATATAGGTAATTAGTGACACTAAAATCGTCCGTCGGCCCTGTGATGAAATGGCTGAGACAGACTCGTTTCCTTGGAACGTTTCAAAATGGCACTCAAATAATAGATATTTTGCCTGGTGTTTGTCTAAATGGAAAACTCATTAACTGCCATTATTCTTGGTTTTATCGATTAGTCTCTAGTTTCAATCGATAAATCAGTAATACAGCGAAATGAAATTCAGTAATTATCAAACAAATGAGTGTAAAAACACAATTTTATTGATGCCATTTGTTGACTCAATTCCAATCGGAGGCAGTGCCACCCCAGTCAGAAGCCTGGGCAGTGGGGGCAGTGGACCAGTCCTCTGTGGCAGGCTGAGTACTCCAGTCCTCTGCAAGGGGCGAGAATAACATTTAGTTTGTCATGATATGGATGACTATTTCATTAGATTCCACTGAAACTTACCAGGGAGCGTCTCACCTGTCTTTACAGCCGGAGCAGGGGCTACTAAAAAAGAAAATTGAATTCAGTACAAATGCCAAACTTAAACGAACACATTAACTGGTTAAATCAAAACAAACATGCCTGCGGGGAACTGCTGGATGGGCACAGATGGGACTGCAACACCCTCAGACCAGTCAGCAACCTCCGGTTGTGTGAACTCTGCTGCTGGGGCGCTCCATTCACCTTGGAACTCCTCCTTTCCAACAGCCTTCTCAGCTGCAGCCTGTTCCTCCTTCTCAATCTGTTCAAAGTGTACGAAGGTGCAAAATTATAGTAATGAAACCTTGCAAAAAGCCAGATTACTAGACTCATGGTTGACAGCATTACCTCTTCAGGGTCCCTGTAAAAGTACAGATCAGGCATGACCTCCCATGGGTGCTCCCTGGAGATTGTTCCTCTCATCCTGAGAACCTCCCGGGCCAACATCCACCACATCAGACCCACAGAGTGGTGACCCTGCAATACAGGTTGGTTGCAGATAAATCAGTAACAATACAGTCCTGCTAGGATTATCTGACATTTTCAGGATTTACAAGATTTTGTGGCAAGACTTCTATACCCATCCCTATATGGTTTAAAGAGGGGAAACTAGAGGCCAAGCAAATTTGTTTAGCACACAGCCTACACCCTGTGCAACACAGAGTTGGCAGCACCGGGCTCTAACAGTGTGCATGGATTAACCAAGAGTAGGTAACATTTCATTGTTAGATTTAACAAAGATACGCCTGTTGTCCAGTGTGTCTCACCTTGTTGTTACAAGGGATGCTTATGTCCACGTATCTGAGTGGTGAGTCTGTATTGCACAGAGCAATGGTGGGGATGTTGACGTAGGAAGCCTCTGTCAGTGGCTGATGATCAGCACGGGGGTCAGTCACAATCAGGAGGCGGGGCTCCCTGAAAGCAGCCTGGATCTGATTGGTGAAGGTACCAGGAGTGAATCGGCCATGGAAGGTGGTGGCACCGGTGGACGAGGCAAACTTCAGCACCGCTCTCTAGGGTTTAACAAAAGAATGTTATATTCAAGTTCTATTGCAACATTCTCATTCACAAGCTTCAACTGTGGCTCAGGTCACTATCAAACCCCAGTCATGGGACAAATCCTCATGGTGTTAGCGAAAACCCGGCCTGCTTACTCTCGCACACTTCCGACACCTTAACACCAACAATCAGTGCAAGGCTTTAATCGTGTGCATTATCAACCAGATTTACAATACTGGAGTTCGAAAATCTTAAGTGTTTACCTGTCCAGTGTTCCTGGAGGAGATGACGCATACATCTGCTGGATTTTCAATGGCTACAATGGCCCTAGCCGCCAGCAATAGCTTTTCCCAGGTCTTCTTCAGGTTTATGATGTACACACCTGGTGATTGAGAGAAATACACAACATGAAGAGGAAGTCTCGCTTCATAAGCATCAAGGGTGTAGCAGTTCATCGATCTGGATCGGTATATTGGTTTGTTGAACAGTACGAGCAAGCGAAAATGTCCATATCTACAACCGACGGAAAGTTAATATCAATACATGCGTTTAAGATATGGCTTTATTTTGAATTTGGCAAATATTGTAAAAGTGTCCAAAGAATCAATATATCATAAAAGGAACTGGGGATTTCCCCCCTTACAATCATGTAGGACCTTTACAGGTAGAGATTAGGAAGAATTTTTGGGATACATTTCACAGGTCACTGAATTGTTGAGGCATCTTTTAGTACTCACCGTCACTTTTTCTCTTGTAGACATACTGATCCATCTGGAAGTCCAAGTTAGTACCTCCCAGGTGGGTACCTGCAGCCAGGAACTTCTGCACATCCTCCTCCTTCATTTGAAGGACATCTAGACCTCCGGACATCGTGACCACTTTCCCTGCGTTACGAGTTAGATGGGAGAGCTAGGAGATGGATGACAGATTCCGTTAAAGCTGATGTCAGTGTACTCAGACAACTTGACTTCTGAACGTGGATAAATGATATGCACAAACAAGATCAATTTGATTGCCACATTTTAACCCCAACAAAACCCGTAGTTCAGTATTTTTGCTCATTCAGGCAGTATTACACAGCGTTTACTCATCTGGGTCGGAGATAATGGGATAATAAATCATCCACTATTACGCTACGGTTTAAATGTCCATATTTTATCACGGTCAAACATTCTACTCTAGCATTTTACATATATTTCCACACAATCAGTACTTCTTTACACCGTTTGGTTCTCATTGTGCAGATATCCGGGTACTTTAAGTGCATACATACTAGGCCAATTTAAATTCTTCTAAATTCTAAGGACCTGGTAAATCCGAATCTGCGTATCCACTGTATTATCCCATCCCTTCTAATAGATTGGTTATTGCATGTCATCTGGAATTCATTCATACTTCTGATCAGGCGCAAGGGGAACACGGCGACACGACCGCGTGCCTGAAGCTAGGAAGTTAGCTTTTCAAGTTAGCATTACCTTCTTTATGACAATTTAAGATGAAAAAACCGCTACCGACGCAGCTTTCGCAATCATTCGATGCAGTTTGTATCGTACTTGTAATTATTTAAACTTTAAAGCGTTGCTTGAAGGTTAGTAACCAAAAATTGTCTAGATAACTTACCACGAAACAACGCCGTATGGAAGTCTTACCAAACGGTGTAAAAGAGGGAGCTGAGAGGAAATGACGTCGTATTTATACAAAATCTTGCAGCCGCTGATTGGCTATGAGGTGTATAGGCGGCTGTAGTTCCACAAACTATCCGCTAGAAGGAGCTCCGTGCCACGTGTGGACTGATGAGAGAGGAGTTTACCAAAGGTCGGATACATGGACGGATGGGTATCCCATATTAAGACAATTGAGATGGAAAGACCATATTAAGACAATGCTGAGACGCTGAGTTGTCGGTGAAAGACTGACCTGTGTTGCAACTATATTTGCCAGAGATAAGAGTTCCAGGCAAAGGGGTCATGGAAAGTACACAATGACACAACAGGTTGAGAGATAGTTTTTATTTATTTTTACAAAAATCCTGAAATAATAATGTATACATTAATAACATTATAAGACAGAGGATACACAGGCAGAGAGGAAGGGTGATTCCAGGGCACCAGAGCACAAATGAGGCCCAGGAGGGATGGTTTGTTCTTTTATGTGCTGGAATGACATGATTTGAAGCGATTTTCTGTAGAAGATCAATGTTGTCAATATATACAGAATCATTTTGGTCCGCCAGTAATGACGTATTTCCTCACTCAAAGCAAAGACATTTGACCAGCTGTATTTTCTTTATCATTTAAACATTTATTCTTTGGTCATTTTCCTCCCATTTACTTATCTCTTAGAGCCATATGATAAGTCTTTGGCCACTATGTTCTGGCTGTCTCCTGCAATATGCTGAGCAATATCTTTTTCTAATCTGTTACAAGTGGTTGTTAGAGTTTTACACCACAGTTGAAAGCAGTGAGCCATTTTATTTTTTATGTCCAGCCCTGTTGATCAAATAAAGTACAGTGTACAGATCAGGTATTTTATCAAAAGTTTTGGATTTTGTACAGCAGTTTTTTAGTTTGGTTTTGTTAATTGTTAAAAAAAAAAATCTGTTTCCACCACTGTACTAAAAGTATAAAAACATAGATTATGCTGCCTGTTTCTGGTTACACACAGAAGAAAAGTTATCTCAATGGTTATTGGCACCCTTTAAAAGAAAATGAGTACAATGAGATGCAAAAATGTATTTGTCTACACCAGTTACCTTTAATTAACAGAAATCTAACCTTTTATTCAACTAGAAACTTTTATTAAACATTACCTTCTCATCAAGAACCAAAAATATTTCTCTGAAAATTGTGTACCTCAATTATTCCCCCCCCCCCATAAGAAATCCTATGATTAAAAGGTAATCTGAAGCATCTTTCCAGTCCTATTCTATATTTTAGCTTCACTTGTTTCGGTAGGAACTCTGAAGTGGTGAACAACGACTTCCTGTTTTAGAGGAGTATTAATAAGAGGTAACATAGGCCTGGATGTCTTTGAGGTTCCTCCCAATGGGAAAGACCAGAGAATACAGCAATAATGTTGGAGAGCTCCATAAATATGGCAAAGGAGACAATAAAATCTCTCAACTGTTCAAAGAGTCAGTTCCAACAATTACATCAACAGTTGAAGATGTTTAAAGAGATTGGATATGTAAAATATCAGCCTGAAAGAGGCCATGTCTGCCAATTGACCCCTCACACCATGAGGAGGTTGGTTCACCTACAGATAGAGAATTGCAGAGGTCAGTTTAATCTTGGAGTCATAAAGTCTCCCTAACCACCATCAGATAGCGCCTACATTAACACTAGCGGTTCAAGAGAGCAGGAAGAAAAAAGGCCTTTGCTGTCATCCACACACGAACTAACGCTCCTACAGTTTGAAAAACGCCACTGGCACTTTTAATGAAACAAAGTCAGAGGCCAGATGAAACCAAAGTAGAGCTTTTTGGCAACAAACATCTAAGATTGGTGCGGAGATGCAAGAAAGAAATCCATAGAGAAAAGCCCATCATATCCACTGTGAAGTCTGGTGGTGGATCTGCTTTTCTTCCAAACGTCCTGGACATCTTGTTAAAAAGTCATGGTTCCATCAAACACCAGCAGATACTGGATGAAAACCTAAAAGCGATTGTGAGGAGCCTTAAAGTGGGCCGTGGTTGGACCCCGCATCAGGACAATGATCTGAAGCTCACCTCAACATCAACCCAAGAATGGTTCAGGAATCACACAATAAGGGTTTTGCCAGTGTCAGCCCAGTCACCTGACCCAAACCCCACGGAACATCAGTGGGATGTGCTGGAAAGGAGAGTCCCCCAGCGTGGACCTCAGAACCTGAAGGAGCTGGAGAGTTTCTGCATGGAGGAATGGTCTGAGATCTTCTCCATGTGTTCTCAGACCTCATCACACACTACAGAGGAGATTCAGGCTCTTATTATGGCGAAAGGGGGCGGAGCAAAATATCAAATGCAGGGTTCCAATAATTGAGGCAGACATGTTAAAGACCAAAATAATTGTTTTATGCTAAACATGTCCTGTTTTTTTCAAGTTTGTGGTTAAGTTTTTGTGAATAATATAGATCAATAAAAGTTATGGGTAGAGATAATAAAGACATTTTTTTGCATCTTTCTTTAAAAAGTATCCCAATAAATCTGGAGGGTAACGTAGGTCACAGAGGGACTGAAATAAGATCAAGATAAGACTTGTGTCACAACGACCCGTGTCTAGCCACGGCGTGTAACGCTAGGTGCTTATCTGCTGGCCGCAATTCAAACCGAGCCAGTAACTAACGCCAGGCAGTCACCTGCTACTGAATCATTAACAATCAAATAATGGTTCATTTTCCAGACAAAACAATATAATCATACTCTTTAATTTAATGTATTTTCTTTAAAAAATAAATATATATTACATGTCAACAGTGGCATAAACATATTATTCAAAAAATTCCAACCAAAATGGCTGCAGTTTAAGGCAGGTTAATGAACACATTTTATCGTCTTACAAATAATACCACAACATAAATATATATTGTATTATGGAACAAGAATTGAGTAAGAGCCACTCACGGTTTTAAGCGTAAAGGCAGAACTATTGGGTGTTTTCAAATGCCCCAAAACAATATGACAGTGTCACTGCAGTGTTATTGAAATCAGTTTGTTCCAAAACGTAAAAAAAACCCAGTGCAAATACAGATTATTATGACGTATTTTCTGGTTCCTGAATTCAGCCGTAATCCAGTAAAGTTCCTTCATGAGCACATCCTCCATCTATCCTCATTTAGAAAAGCGCCTGCTTTTGTGTTTCATCTGCTTGCATCTTTCTTCTTGTGAAAAACTAAGTTAGAAAGTCTTCGACAAACTTATGTAGGCTCGTCGACACAGGAGGAGTTTCTTCGCGGTCGGGTTACAGGGTCTTGTCTCTTTCAAAAGCTTCTTCTCAGCTCCCTTCAGGACTTCAATCCAACACGAGCCATCATCAGCTCGTACACTGTCCATGCCATTGTGGCCATCATAGTTCTCCTCAGCGCTCGTGGAACTGCCCCTCTGAAGAAGCCTTGAAGTCCATTATCCTGAGAAGGAGTCACACAAGCATGCAGCTATTTAGCTATTTTGTGCATACAACAAAAAAGAAAGAAAGAAGGAAGATACAATAGCATAGCATATAATATATATAAAAATAAACTTCTTGGGTCTGGATCTGTCTCGTTGGGAAGCATAGGCGACTGTGAATCAGTTTCAGCTGCTTTGATGAAATTGAAAGTGACATGCTACATCAACAGGACCATCCCAAAAAAAGGGTTCTGGTTCTGCAGGTGGTAACCACTGGCCATTTCCCTCCTCATCCTTCCCGTAACTCCTGTAACAGATATTGATCCAATCTAGACTGTTCATCCACGTTTCAACCTATGTTGACCTTTATGTGTTAGATAGACATTGGCGTCATCAGCATATAAAATAAAGGCCTACTGCTCTATATTTTAAGTGTGATCGGTGCAAAAGGAAAAATACGATGATAACAACTAGGTAAAAGGAGGAAGATTGTTACCACATAGATGATTCTGATGGCTTCTCTTGTCCTCAGTTGTGTATTCACTTGGACTTGTGTTTTGACCACATCAGCAGGTTGTGTGATCAGGGAGGCTGATATACCCGCAAGGATTCCACAGCTCATGTTTGCCAGGGGGGCAGAAGCAGACATGCTGATTTCTTAAAGAAAGGCAGACAGGAGGTATTTAATCTAAATGTCAAGGGTTACTTTTGGATGTACAGAGAAAGATAGGAAACCTAAATAAGAACAACATGGACTGTTTTTTCATGACGTTCAGATGAATGCACTGCTGGTGACTATAGAGTTTCCCTTGGGTTCACACTTACCTTCTGGCCATAAGGCCTTAGTTTGGGTGTAGAACATGACATAGATACCAGAGAATGGAACATCTCTGAGGAGTGTGGCCATCAGGCCAGAGAACAGAGCTGCAGGACCTTCAGTCCGAAACACACTGCGTAGAGCTCCAGTCACACTGCCGTAGTTATACCTGCCAGACTGAGACACAAAACACACATTTGATGTAATACAAACCAACAGCTGTCCATTAATACATATGTTTATTACCAACATCAGTCAGTATCTTTCTGGTTTAAACTTTTAGAACTATTTAAGGTGTGGCTCTTGAGTTTCATTCAGACAAACCCAATTTTAACCAATAAAATGTAAAATGAGTATCAGCAGCTCAAAACGAGATCAGCTTTTTTAAATGTATACATCAGTGGAAATGTTGGATGTGTATGCCTTTAAACTAATAAACAGATAGCTCCACTTCTGCATCACAGAAATGCAGCATTCATTCACTGAAGCCTTATCAGCGAAATGTTTTGTTCTACAAAGTTTGTAGCAAAAAACCCAAAATATTAAGCCTGAACTACATATGGAGGATCGATGAATAAAGTTTGGTGAAGTTTGCCAGATATTTTCCACGCAAACATGACTGCTGACAGGAGACGGCCAAATTAACACACCAACACGCCACGACTACTTATGCCCCTTTACTTTGGGGGGGGTAAAACCATGAGCTGCAGCCAACTAGTATTGTTCCTTATTTGTTTTATTTTTATAGGAGGAGACTTGAGGATGGTGAAAAATAGAATTCTGGATAAATATTGGAAATGATTACATAAAATGATTTGGACTCAAGGGAATGGATAAAAGGTTGACACAGTTAGCATTAAAGGTAATGAATAAACACTTAAAATTCCTTAAAGGTTTAATGTGGAGCAACTTTGGGCCCAGAGTAAAGTTGCTTTAGACTCAATCTTTAAGGATTACTGTGGACATGGATGAATTAGAACCTACACAAAAACATAATAAAAATTATTACCTAAAAAATAGTTTAATAGTTAGCATCATGTAATGGATGAAACATAAGATTGAACTTGAACACACAAACTTAAACTGGTATCGTCAGAGGCGGATATGAAGACCTGCTTCATGTGAGACAAAAAAACAAGGAATCCATCACAGAACAGGAGAATTCCTTCAATGGAGTCTGTCGTCATGTGTGTTCAGACGCCTCAGAGCGCCTCACAGAGCGCCTCACAGAGCGCCTCACAGAGCGCCTCGCAGAGCGCCTCGCAGAGCGCCTCACAGAGCGCCTCACAGAGCGGCCACATCTCTGCTTACTTCAAAGCGTGTCTTGATGACAGTGACCGGCAGCATGCAGACCCCAGCCACAGTCCGCGCCCCCCCTCCCAGCAGCACAGCCTCCAAGGCCTTTGGTCTTCTGTCTGGGAAGAAGTGATTCTTTAGAGAGTTGTAGCTGCTGAAGTAGATCCCCACTCCTGGGATGGTTCGCACGAAAGACTGGATGAGCAGATAGAAAAGAGAAGAGTCAGTCAAACTTTCCGATAGCGTGAAGAATGTTTTATAGCCCCTTTTACACAGCCTCAAATAGAAAAAAAAATACATGGAATGTAGGTAAAGAAAAAAAAGTGAAATTGTTCTAACCGGAGAGATTCCTTTCCACAGACCCAACAGCCTCTCTGTCCTCACCACGCTCTGTACCACAGTCACCATGCCCACTCTGCCCGCACTGAAAGAGGAATATTCAGATTCATGAAAGAATATAGAATACATTTCATGTGGGGCCCATTTTCTGCATGTGTGATTCAAAGTTGAGCTGAGGTCCATCTAGAGAATGTAGTTGACGTTGGAGGCCACGAGGTGAGAAGGCGTGTGATACAGATCACCACGCATGTGGAAAGACTCACCCGGGCTGTGTGCTGCCCTGCAGAGTTTGCAGACGTGTCTTGATCAGGTCGAGGGGCTGGAAAAGCAGCGTGGAGCAGGTCCCACTGAAAGAGCCACACATGAAGGCTTTGATAGCCGGGTGAGCCTAAAGGGGAAAGAGAAAGGAAGGAGGGAGTGGAAGTAGAGAAGGAGGAAGGATCAGTTATAATATAGGCAGCACTAGTATTGGTAATTTAAGCGAGCATTCATCTTGGTTGAATCACATCATTACTTTCAACACCAAAATCTAATGATTCATACACTGAGTGATGATACAACAATTATATTGTTCTTGATGTGGATAAAACACAAACATTCCACAATTTCTTACTTATAGTAGTTATGTTAGCAAAATTATTCATAGTACAGTTACATACTGCATCAATTTCTTGATTAATAGCTCTTTGAGAATCTTTACTCAAACGTTATTGTATGTTTATCTTAAGCCATCACAAACATTAGCGGACATGAAAACAGGAAATGATTTACTACACAGCTTAAACTAATACTTTTGATTGAAATGGAGAAACAGATGAGTTTGTCAGACTGTCAGGAAAGATTGCCCTGACTTTATGTTAATTACTGATGTTAGCAACAAGGAGGATCCTCCTACTCAAAGCGGAACAGAATATAGTTTATCAGTTACTAGAAATGTAATTGCTAGGGAAATTATTCTCGATTTATTTGTGATGGCATATAGTGACAAACTGGTACAGCACCTTTTCATCACCTTTTTTTATGAACAGAATATAAATCCAACCGTCAAATAAAAAAAAGAGTCCTTAATTACTGGCCAGGAAAACTCACCAGTGACAGCTCCATAATTCCTCAGAAAGATTGGTTCTTGGTTTTCCTCCTCTTAGTACTTTTCAGGCTGAAATGTTTATAGCAATACAAAAGATAAACAAACAGAATTAGTCTTTAAGTCATAGAATCAATGGTTTAAAGGTTACAATCTTTGCTCCAGAGCTTGTTTTACCGCTGATGATGTGAGCGGTCCTGCTGTCTGTATCAGGGGGCAGACGAGCGAACACACAGAAGGCTAAATACCCAGATCACATGACCTACACACTGTTTCCCATTTGTGAACACTCGACGCAAAACACGCAGCTTTTCATTAACTAAACAAGAATCTTCATCCCACATATTAGGCCCGATCTTGTGCATTTTTTCTCGTGGGTTTTGTATGTGTACCATTTCAGCGTGTTTGTGCGCAAAGCGTGTGTGTGTGTGAGTGTGAGAGAGAAAGAGGACAGGGAGTCAAACGGAGACTTAAAAGTGTGATGACACCATGAGTTCCTTTAACAATCAGTGGTGTGGTTTGTAAGGCCACTTTTACACGGCAGGAAAAACGTTAATCAAGTCGGACTTTTCCAAGACAGTATGAACAGCACCAGTCGCATAATTTTGGCCAGTTTCATATGGAGGTTTGAGATAAATATCTGATTCCTGCTCATGTGACGGGAGTGTGGACAGTCCGATCAAATAAAACATAAATAAAAACTATTCAATCAGTTTCCGTTTTTGGACCATCACCAGAGCAAACAATGAAATAAACGAATGGCTGTATTAATTCATTTGATAAGGATAATAAGTTGGCATACCAATTACATTGTGTGCTGTTCATCAGCGAGCCTGCTGTAAAGATGAAGTCATGGCACAGATTGGGTCAAAGATATACGTGAACAGGTAAGGCAAAAAGGGGCCAACTTGAGTAGAAGAAAAAAATGCTGTGACTTTCAACCTCAGTGTGAAGATAAATAAAATGTCAATGATATGCCAGATCATTACCCAAAAATGTATAAATTGATGTCGGTCTTCATTTCTTGATTTCTGTGCTGTGGTGACTTTACCCCCAGCTTTCTGTGGGGATTGGAGGCTGAAACCAGATTTTGTTGAGTTAATTTCCCATTGATGGGATGACATTCCCTGAAAGACGAGTCGCGTCTAACCGGTTTGGGACTGCCCAGACCATCAGATGGGGATGTGATTAAGGAACGGACATGCTTATCGAATCAGATCACAACACCTCCGAGTCACAATGGTGCGTGTGGGGGTGATGATGATGATGATGGTGATGGTGGGGCGGAGGGTTTACGTGTTGTTATAAGTTTGAATTTATTAAGACTCGATGTAGAAATAAGATGCATACTACTCAAACCAAAAAAATGCAATAAAAACCGTATATAGTTAAGTGCGTACAAAAAAATATCATGAACGATCAATCACAAGATTCAGCGGATGAAAACATGACGAGCAAGTCAGTAGTCCATCTGAAAGTGGTACCAGGACGTGTTCCCGGGTTCTTACCCTCTACTCGAACACTGCAGCTTGAGGAGATCAATTATTTCACCAGGCTGAGGTAAATTCTTGGATTAAAATACGTATTCTGTCTAAGGCTCTAAGTCCTCTTCCTCTGACAGAGCAGAACTTCCGCTCCTCACTACTTTGTAGAAACCAACAGAGAATGTGAGCGTTATGCCTCCTGAGCGCTTGTTAAAAAACAAACGCACTTGGAGCTCAGCCTTATAAAGGAGGCTGTGGTCACCCGTAGCTGGACCATCGATTGCATCACGGTAAGCAAACCGGCCGGTTCCTGTTAAAACATGCTGCATGACGTAAGAGTGAGAAATCCCGCCCATGTATGATGTTGTGGTTTTTGATTGGTCAAAAGCCAAACTGACGTGAATATTAACCAATCGTTGTAGTACTTGTTAAAACAAATTTACCTTCAATGAATACAAAAAGTAGAACTGTAAGCATCATATTTTTAAACTACTTTAAAAAGCTGCTTTGTAGCGTCATTTTACATATTTTATTAAGGTGAAATCAAAAATGTATTATATATGAATTATATAAGTGAATACTAATGTTGATTAACCTCTTCTATCTGCTGTTCCCTTTAAAGGTAGCCAGAGCTGTTAATTTGTCTATCACCACATGCAGTAATCTCCTCCTCCTATTGTCTTCCCCCCTTTTTTTTTATTATGGCAGCTCCATCTCCAGCATCCTTCTACCAGTAGATCCACTATCCTTCATCTTCAGGTGTCCAAACAAGACTTCTAACCTGGGCTGTCCCTCTGATGTGCACCGTTGTAAACATGTGGATTCTCCTCCCTTCCTAAGAAAATCTTACACCTCCAGCTATGCCTCTTCCCCTTTAGTCAGAGCCATCATCTACACGTTATGCAGAACGGCTGGTCTCACTACCATCCTGCAAACCACTCCTGCTGCTACTTTTCTCTCAGATAACTTTTAACACTCTATCCATCCTGCCTGCACTCACTTCTTTACCTCACTCCCCATTGCTCTGACCAAGTTGACCCCAAGTACTTAAACTCCTGCCTCCCTTTCATTCACACACGTATTCTGTCTTGCTGCCACTGACATTGATTCCTCTTTTCTCTATCACTTACCTCCACCTGCTCTCACTATTGATCACTGAATGTGATCAATCAACTGAATTGAATGTCATCTGTCAGCCTGTCCATCACCATAGCAAATAAGGAGCTCAGGGCCGCTCCATGATGTAGTCCCGCCCGTGACTCCTACTGCGGTCACGTTGCTCTCAAACATGTCCTGTACCCTTCTTACCCACTTCTCCGTCACTCCAGATTACTCCATGCAGAACCACAATTCCTCCCTAGGCCCACTGTAGTACGCTTTCTCTAAATCCACCTGCTTCTGACCATCTGCATGCTCAAAGCAAACATTGCGCCAGGCTGACTTCTTCTATATTGCATTCAAATTATGTGTTTGAAGGTGCAGTCTTTTTGATACATTTTTTAATATTACCAAATGACAAAGAAGTTAGTTTAAATATATATATATTATAAAAGGTGCAATTATCCACTGAATTCCATGTGTAATTAAAGAAGTACTAAAGAAATATGCTTTCCTAAAAAATTTCAGGAAAGCCACCTTACTAATTTTTATTTATTTTGTTTAAAAGAGAGTTGAACTTATCTTTTCATTTAACAACCTGTGGCTTTTTAAAAACATAAAACTAATTTGCACAACTGCAATACTGGAAATATTGTCTCTATTCTTGATTTGTGTTTTATGTATGCTGATCTAATCATTCCTCCCAAATCCCTACTTTTCCTATTACATATTTCCTCATTGCATTCATGGTGCGTTTTTAGGCCCTTTTTGAGTGTCTTTTCTTTGTTCAAGTACTTTTAGCAGCATGTCGAAAGGTGATGAAGGTGCTGTACCAGTTTGTCACTATATGCCATCACAAATAAATCGAGAATAATTTCCCTAGCAATTACAGTTCTAGTAACTGATAAACTGTCATTGAAAAATTAACTCCATTTTAATCTTAAGACATTATGAACAAATAAGTGAAAAAGTAAATGACATACTATAAACAAGTAATGGAATTCCGACCCAAATGTATCCAAAGTCTAAACTCCATTAAAAGGTACATGCAAAAAACACATTGAATATAATTTGCATACCACCTCATGCACTTTTCAGTGAAACTTCTAAATATCAGCAAGTCCCATTTTAAAAATATTAATGTATTACATGTTAGATTCAAATAAATATTGTAGAATAGTTATACAGGAGAATAAATACTTCTAAGATGTACTTTCCTCCAATGAATATTTTTCTATTTTACAGATATATTTTTCTTCATATAGGACACGCTTACATACCAGGAGAAAAGTGCATATTAATTAAATAAAATAATATAAAGTGACCCAAGTGTTTACATCACTTTAATATTCCTAGATACAAAAAAAATAATAAAATACATCGGACACAAACTGTTCCTTTCGAAACACGACTAAAATGTGTTTTGAAAGGATTGGTGTGTGAAAAAACATGAAGAAAAAAACCAAACGTCACTGAAAACAAATAAAAGCAATGAAATAAGCGTTCTCACTGGTGAAACTGATTCTGACTTGGTTTTGCTCCGATTGTTCCTGACAGAACCCGCCTGCCTCCTGCTGGTGACAGCATGTGATCACGAGTACTTCGATCTTCACAGTTCTGCCTTAAACCCCCCCATACTGACAACTTAGTCACTCTGAAATGTTTAATAACACACATGAGAACAGGATGCAGTTTAAGAAGCCTCTTTAATTGTAATAACATTTCACAACATGATTTCCATACCGGAGCTGCAGACAAACAACAGAGGAATTGTTGGCTGATAGTTCTTTGTTTTTAAGTGCCCTATGAGCTGTTATTCTGAAGTAACACATTCCTCTCACTTCCCAGCAGTGTGAGCCAAAAGCCACCCCCGAGCACACCCTGTTTGGGGTTATCATCATCCTGACACCGACTCAATGCCTGCCCCCAGGTTAACCCCGATGTTTAAATGAAGCACTCTTAGCTTTAGAGTGGTAAAGTGCAGCTCTTCGGTTTGTAACCTCAGAAACCCCACTTCTCTCTACAAGCTGTGCTCTTAGGACAGTGTGCGCTGTGAGAAACCAACTACCCAACCACCCCATTTAAACGTTACCTTCAGCATGAACAAAACACAGATAGTAAAAAAATGGATGCATATCCAGAGATACCAACCACCCAGCCAAGTGGAATGTAGATAGATTTAAGGCCTGAGCGTGCATGTTGGCACTCACTAAGCGAGCATTTGCTAGGTCAAAAAAATTCCCAGCTTCCCTGTCAATGATTCAATGAAACACACAAATGCAGTGGTTCATAGTTTTAACAATTAGGTTTTTAACTCTGTGCAAAATTATCAAATTTAAGCACAGTCAAAATCTTCAGTAGGAGTCTTCAATTTTTAGAATCTTCTTTGTTTCCACATGAAATGTGTGCATATCAAATCATTAAACTCAAAAGCGTAGTCGTGTGCCATCTGCAGATAAACGGTCATAATATGAACACAGGTGAGAGTAGGCATAATAAGACTGAAGACCTTCAATTTTGAACCAATATAAAAACTTCTGCATAAAATACAACTCTATAAATTGAGATATTACTTTGGTCCTCTTCCAGTAATCCATCTTCATTTATGCATATTTTATTTTTTTCCTTCAATTAGAAAAATAGATCCTCAGTAAGGACTATCAGAACTGGAATGTTTCCTTATAAAAATATTTTTTTGTTTATTTTTCCAGAGAATGAAAAATGAAGCAAAAATAAACAAAAAACAAAAAAGGCCCAAAAATAATGTGTACATGTATTTGTCAGCATGGTGATTTTCGCCATCTACTGATGTCAGTATGTGTGGAAGTTTGTTAAGAATGCATAGATTGCCATTGTTTAAGAGGCCCGGCAACCACAGGATTACACTGAGGAGTCAGCTCTATTCTCCCGTCTCCTTTTTCATGTCTAGGTTCCCCTCTGTTGGATTGATGCAGTGATGTGTGTGCAGATAGGAATCTGAGTCTGGGTGTATGATGCAGTTCTAAGGAGTCGAGTGGCGCCGTGGCTGCTTATTCATGCTTGGGCTCAGAGGCCTCGCTCTTAGGCTCACTCTCCTCGTCACTTTCCACGCCCTGGCGGGGAACGGTGCGGCGTACAGTGTAGGAGATGTCTCCGCGCCTAAAGTGAAAATAATTGCAAAAGTGAGTACCATAATTTAAAACTATTGTAAAATGCGACAGAATTAAGAATAACACAAAGCTGCTCCAATCATCTGAGTAGGAAACTGGACAAGTTACAGGGAATCTAAAGTTCCTTTTCCTACCTGAGCTTGCTCTTGAGGGTGGCAACTTCACGGTTCATGGCGTCTGCCGACTCCGTGGCGTCCTCCAGCTCCCTCTGCAGCTTCCTTCGATTGGCATTTGCTCTCTGAGCCTCTTCTTCAGCTTCCTCCAACTGACGCTTCAGCTGCTTCATGCGAGAGACCAACTTGTCGGCCTGTAATTGAACACCGGTGGAGTCGCAGTATTGTCATTTTCAAATTGATATAATTCACCTAAGCAATTTGTTAGCGAGATAGTAACTCAGCCAACTCCCTCCTGTGGCAGCTCGTGGTTTGGCGAAGGAGAACCTCTTACCTGGTCTTTATGCTGCTCTGTGTTACGTCTCTCATCGTCCACCTGCAGGATAACTTCCTTCAATTTCTTCTCCGTGCGTCTCACAAGCTTCGTGGCAGCCTGCCTCTCCCTAAGCAGAACGATTAGGCAAAAACACAACTAAGTACTGTCTTCTAGAGTTACTTGAAGTAGAAAGTAATGAAGGTAAATCAGCTGATGTAAAAGGCCCAGTACAATGATCAAATCAAATTGTTATCAGCAAACGCCACCAGATTCTTGTTCAACACATCCCAAAGTGTGTCTGTCATCATTGCCATGATGTTTTACTGTATCAGACTGTGCTTCAAGTATCAAGAAATTAAGAAGGCTGAAAAAGAATCCTGAACATCTTATACTCTGGCATACTTGCATACAGATCGTCTTTGTTTTAACTCAGGTTTCTAATGTATTGCATGGCATCATATATTGCACAAAGGTTTTGTTTTAACCAATGTGAAGGTTGACTGGAGCAGTCATAGCATGGTGTAGGAATGAAATATTCACATCTGAAATGTAGCAGAATAGATATTCACCTTGTCTCTATGTCCAGCTGTTCTTCCAGCTGAGAGACCTTAACCTCCAGGGTAGCCATGTTGGCCTTGTACTTGGACTTAACTGCTCCCTCCAGCTCCTGGAGTTTCTGTCTCATCTCCTTGTTTTGACGCTCCAGCTGTGCACGAGCACCTTCTACACGCTGAGTGGTGCTCCGCTCTGAGTTCAGCTCCACCATCTGCTGATCATTCTAAAAACAAAAGTGATGCTTCATTACGGCTGTTGAAATTAAGCTTCAGGTCCATTCCACAGTTAAGCTGCGTGAACTACTAATGAAAACCTGTATTGATATATGTTGACACATTAATCATTTCCTCTTCATTCATCACCAGACCTGCAGCGATAATTTCTTCAGCTTGTCGCAGCTCAGCTCAGCGTTGCATTGTTCCTCCTCCAGCTCTTCCTCCAGTTGAGCAATGTGAGCCTCCAGCCTTCTCCTCTCATCTACAAAAAGAACACTGAGAGGAGAAGATGGGTGAAAAAGAGATGAGATGACTGGACATTGGGAGGAATATGGAATACAAAATACCGATGTAGTTTTGTATAGACGTACTTCTTGGCAGCTTGGTTGTTAATCTCTTCTTGGAGCTCGTCTCTCTCCTGCTGGGCCTGTCTCTTCACTCTTTCTGCAGTAACCAACTCCTGCACAGGGTTGATGGAAGAGAGATATAAGTCAGAGTTTTCAAGAGAGACATGGGAATACAGTGATGAGGAAGAACAAATGCTAACCTCCTGGATCTGGAGCATGTCCGCCTCCATAGCCTTCAGCTTCTTCTCTGTCTCCTTGTTCTGAGCAAGGATCTCCTCTCTGGACATGCGAGTATCATCCAGTTCCCGGATAAGCTCCTTCATTTGGGCCTGCAACAACAAACTATACTGTTAGCATCCAAACACCTAACTTGACAGGTTGCCCTGAATCCAGCCTTTTCTGTATTTCAGTTAATCCAGCAACTAACTCACCTGAAGTTTCTTCATCTGCTTCAGAGCCTCGTCGCGGTTCTTGTTGGCCATGTCAATGCTTGCCTCCAGCTCCTTAAGATCTAGCTCCATCTTCTTGCGCGCAGCAACTGCTACAGAACGCTGCTTCTTCTCATCCTCAAGCTCCATTTCCATCTCGCGCACCTGAACGATACACATTTCATTCAATAATGGGCCACTGTCCAGCAGAAAAGATTTGCATTTGTAGTGCAGAAGTATTGGTGTCCTTGACCGTTGAATGAACACAACTCATTTTAACAAGCTGAAAATAATCTGAATCAGCTGCCACTGATCATTTAACTGAAGACGGACAATTAGAAAACACGGTACTTAGGTTTTCTACATGAACTGAAAATCTGAGAAAATGACAATTAAGAATATTCTTAAAATCCAGTGAATATTAAAAAGGGTCTATTTGATACAGGAGAAAGGAATATATTATGTTTCACGCAGTAACATCTGGAGCAGTTGGAGTCATGTACCAGAAATGGCTGTCCTCAAACAAATCCCACTCAAAGAATGGTCCTAAATTCAACTTGTAACCAAATTCACAAAAAAAAACAAGAAAAGCTCTTTGAGTTCTTAATAAAGGAAAGGCACCATTTCCAAACACGAGACCTTTCCTCACTTATCCCAAAACATAGCAGCAGTTTATTCATTTTGACTTATGTCAAAATGATGGGCACATAATAGCAGGGTGCCTGTCCTTCTGGATGGCTGCTCTGGTGGGGCCAGCCAGTTTTCCCTGGCTGGGTGTGCACTTAGGGGGCGGGGTTCTCTCCGCCCTGGGTCTGCGGGTTGGCCTTTGGTCCTGGGGGTGATCTGGCTTGCTCAGGGGGGGACTGTCAGGTGTGACCCCTGGGTTGTCTCCGGTCGCCCTTTTCTGCCTAACCCCTGCTCTCGGGGGCTCTGTGGGCCTGGCGGATGGTTGTGTATGGCCGTTGGGGCGGCCTTGGGGCTAAGCCACCTGGGCATGCTTACGAGAGGGAGTGCTGGTGGTTAGGTCATGGGTTAGGGGTGGGGGGCATTGACTCATATCCTATCACGCCTGCATGCCGCGCTGGGGTTTGTCAGGGGTTTCGGTGTGTCCCTGGGTGTTCATGCGGCTTTGGGCACATACGGGACTATCTGACTTCTGTTGGACATTAGAGAGGGCCCTGAGCACTGGAGGAGATTTGGCTGCAGGATCCTGGCCTAACACACCAGCATCTACTTTGACCCGATCTACAGTGTTGATTGGGAACCCCATTGGCAGCCGAGCTGGTGCTCGAGGTCTACATCGACGCTCTGTGTTCAGTTCTCGGGATTATTTAGGCTCTAGGCTGGCTAGGCTTTAGGGAACACAAATCACTACACTTTTCGTTAATGTACGCAATTGTTTTTTCATCTTTTTGTGTCTTAATGTTTCACATACGGTGGCTCATGCCCTCTTTAATGGGAAAGAGGTATGAAATAAGGAGTAACATTGTAGTCTTTTAAGGAGAGATGGAGTAGGTCACATACACTCACTCACAGAAATAATATCTATCTGCTGCAAGATCAAATTGCACGTATTTTAAGAATTTTTTTTTTTTACCATATCTTGGCACAAACCCCAAGTTTACAATCTGAGTTGTTAAATGGATTGTGAGATTTCATTAAACAGGTTATCTAGAAGCCGTTTCCCCATGGGAAGAATTCAACAATTAATGTGCAGCATAAGAAAGTTTTGCTTCAGCCTATATTCTATTAGTACCTGTTTGACCAGTGACCTCCTCTTCTCCTCGCCCATCTCCTCACGCCCTGCCAGGTCTCTCTCATACTGGGCCTTCATAGCCTGCATGTTGACTTCCAGACGCAACTTGGCATCCTCTGTGGCCTGTAGTTCATCTTCCAGCTCCTCGAGCTGAGTCTTCATCTCCTCCAGCTGCTGGTCAATTACACGTTTGGACTTCTCCAACTCATGGACCTGCAGGAAGAGGATGATGGTATGAACAGGGTCTTGCAGACTACAAATGCAAAATGCTTTTTCGAGGCTTACATTCTTGCCAACATCATCCTTAGAGGAAACCAGGTCCTCCATTTCTGCCCGCAGCATTTTGTTGGTACGGTCCAGCTCCTCCTTCATATCCAGGAGGGAGTCCAGCTCACGGGTTAAAGCCAGCGCTCGGGTCTCCTTCTCACGGGCCTCAGCTTCAGCTCGGTCACGCTCCTCTGCATAGCGGGCAGATATGTTCTTCTCCTCAGCCAGCATCTAAGCCAGGAAGACAGTATGAAATATTAATCATTAAATGAAAAAAGGAATGTGTTCCAAACTGCTTTGCTTATAAACATTTCACACAGGCTCTAAATACACAACCTTACCTGGTCAAACTTCTTCTGCTTCTTCTCCAGGTTGGACACAATCTGTCGCAGGTGGTCCTGGTCTACCAGCAGGTCGTCCAACTCTTGCTGGACACGTGTTTTGGTTTTGTCCAGCTTCTCAAAGGCAGCGCATTTCTCCTCCAGGCGCAGGTTTGATCCCTCCAGCTCCCGTTGAAGCCTCTTCTTGCCCTCCTCAGCACTCTCCAGACAACCCGAGTCCTGCTCAACCTTCTTCCTCAAATCAGCGAGCTATAAGAAAAAGGTGGCACCACTTAAACACTCAATGGTTTGATGAAGATGGGTGGTTTATAAAATATCCTACGTGAGAGCAGCGGTACTTAAGTTGACGATTGGATATACATGTTCACATGTTTCCTACCTGAGCATGCACCATTTGAAGCTGCTTCTCCACATTTCTCTTGGCCTCTTCTTCTTCCTCCAGCTGTTCTCTCAGGTTGTTCTGTTCATCCTCCAGCTGCCGCATACGTGTGCCTTGTGACAGTTTCTGACGCGTCTCTTCCTGGAGAAGCTCCTGTTGTGGAAAGACACGTAAATCTGAATTTCATGTAGTATACCATTTGATCACTTTATGTTGTCAAAGATTTTTAAGGTCTAGAACTAAAATTAATTTCTCAAGAGTGACAGCTTTTTTGAGAAACTGAAGATAGGGTAATTTATATTATATATATTTTGGAAGTTAGTGGACAACTAAAGTTAAAAATACAATCCTGAAACATTGGATAAAATTCTGATATAAAGATTAATCAATAACTTATCACTAATACCTTTAGTTTTAAACCATCGCACTTCTATCTCGACTCACAGAGGAGGCTATAAAGAGCAGCTTATTTTGCATACCTGGACATCCTGCAGCTGGGACTCCACAGTAGAGTAGTCTTTTGCTGTTTTGATGGATTTGCCCTCCACATCATTAAGCAGAGTGGTTACATTATCCAGCTCAGACTGTGGATGACAGCAGGAAACAAACCACATTTACTTACGTTTGATTATGCTATCATATATGGGTAATATTTACAGACAATGGAATTATTCAATTAGTAGTTGAACAAAGACAGGATCGATAAAGTGATCTTCAATTCAAATTATTTACAAAATAAATCTAAGTACCAACTCCAATAACATAATTGAAAGAAACATAAAACAAATATTTCTTTAAACTTGTGAATATTTTGCTCCGCCCTCTTTGCCAAAATTACAGCCTCGAGTCTCCTTGTGCAGCGTGTGATGAAGTCTGAGAACACATGGAGAAGATCTGAGACCACTCGGTTCTGAGGTCCACGCTTGTGGACTCTCCTCTCCAGCACAGCCAAAGATGTTCTGTGGGGTTAACGTCAGGGGACTGAGAAGGGAACTGACAAAACCTTTGTTTTGTCAGGTGACTGAGAAGGGAACTGACAAAACCTTTGTTTTGTGATTCCTGAACCATTCTTGGTTGATGTTGAGGTGAGCTTCAGATCATTGCCCTGCTGGAAGCTCCAACCACAGCCCCCTTTAAGGTTCCTGACAGAAGCTTTTAAGTTAACATCCAGTATCTGCTGGTATTTGATGGAGTCCATGGAACCATGTCTTTTAACAACATGTCCAAGAAGAAGAAAAGGAAAGAAAAACAGACCCAACAGCAGACTTCAAAGTGGGTGTGAGGGGCTTTTCTCTTTTGCCTTGTTTCTGGCTATGTTACACCAATCTAAGATGGTTTTTGCCAAAAAGCTCTACTTTGGTCTCATCTGACCTCAGACCTTGTTCCACTGAAAGTGCCAGTGGTGGTTGTCATACTGTAGGAGCTCTAGCTTGTGTGTGGATGACAGCAAAGGCTTCAATTACCTTTTAATCTCAGGATTTCCTAAACTTGGCAATAATCTTCACATAAGCTTTAATGAAAAGTATTTGTTTTATGTTAAGAATTTAATGCTTTATTCATTTTTTTTAAATAGATTTGATTTTTGTGAATCATTTGGATTAAAGATCATGGGTATCCAAGACATTTTTATTTAGTTATGTTTTTCTTCTTTTAAGTTTGCCAATAATTCTAGATGTAAATAGTTTCCAACAGCACTGGTAAAACACAAAACACATTTTAAATTAGTTGTACCTGTGTTTTGGAGAGTTTATCAACCATCTCCACCCTCTGGCGCTCACTCTCCGAATGTTTGAGCAGCAGTTCCTGGACCTGGGCTTCTGCCTTCTTTCTACGATGCTCAGATTCTCCCTTACCCTGCATCAGTGTCTGTAGTTCAATGGTCAGCTCGTTCTTCTCAGACTCTAGAGCCTGTTTGGCTTTTTCCATGGAGACTTTGTTCTGCAGGGAAGGACGGTTATCAAGAATTGTCATAAAGAAAAAAAGGGAATTAGAGAAATTGAAGCAGTTAGATTATGGCCCCCCAATTTTTTCACAATTACCCTCTTAGCCTGCTCCAGCTGCTCACTGAGCCCTTCAAAGGTCTGACCATGTTTTTGTCTCATTTCAAACATCTGCTGTTCATGAACTTTGGCCTCATCCTCTAGCGTCCTTTTAAGTTGTGCCACCTCTGTCTCACGCTTGGTTCTGAGGGAGAGCAGAGACTCAATTGAATGCCATTTAACGTGATGTGAAAAGGTTGAATGTTTTCTTAGGCCAATATCTCTACCGTAATTCTTGCTGGGCAGCAGTGGAGTCCAGAGTGTCCTCTAGTTCGGTCTTAAGGGCCTCCAGCTCTTCTCCTAGATCCCTACGGTTTTTCTCTGCCTTGCCCCGGGCCACTCTTTCCAGCTCCAAATCCTCTTGCAGCTCCGAGAGTTGAGCCTCCATCTCACGGATCTTTTTCTGGGCCAGGTTCTTCTGTGCTGCCTCCTCCTCAATCCTTGACGAAGCAGGTCAAATGGAGAATTGTGTGAGCCATCTATTCAAAATCTAAAAGTTTTATCTTTTGTTCTCCATTTGATCAATATAACCTAATAGATGAAAACTGATTTATGCAATGAGGATAAGATAGTCATTGTATTCCTTAGTCATACAGACCTGGCCAGAGCAGCCTGGAGCTCTTCCTCCTTCTTAGCTAGTTGGGCACGTAGCTCAGCAACCTGCGCCTGCAGCTCAGCAATCTGGTCGTGTATCTCAGTGAAGTCACCTTCTAGCTTACGCCGGTTCTTTTCCAGCTCCTGGCGGTGCTTCTCTTCCCTCCGCAGGCGATCTAAAAAGGGAGAATATAAGATACATTACAGGGAAATAAAATAAAAGGTGATGAAGATGCAACACTTTATTCCATTTAGGAACAGTGCATTCTATAATGGTTGTCATGCAGTCGCTATTGTGGTCTTTTCCTACCCTCCAGGTCTGTGATCATGGCCTCATGTTTAGTCTTGAGTTTCTGCAGGCTCTTAGATTTCTCCTCCTCCTCTGCCAGGTTGGTAGTGAACTCTGAGATCCTCTCCTCCATCAACTTCTTTTCCTGCGCTCACACAGGTAAATGAGAGCACATTAGCAAATGAGCACACTCCCATCATAATCTGATCAACATTTCATCAAGCACTATAGGTGACCAATCAAATCGGGAGTCCGATGGTTCTTTTCATTCTAACCTTGTTAAGTTTGTTGTTTTGGTCATCTAAAACCATAATGTCCTCTTCCATCTTCTTCATCTTGTTCTCTGTGGTGACCTTCTCTAATTGAAGCTTCTGTCTGGTTGTCTCCTCCTCATCCAGATTCTTCTCCAAGTCCTATGTTAGTAGGCAAATCAAAATTCCATTATATTATTTTAGAATGCATACGTATTTAAATTAAAGCGCATACAGAGTGAGTGAGCCATTCCAACTTACTACAATATTCATCTGCAACTTCTTTTTCTCTGACAAGAGTTGAGAGGCACGCTCTTCCTCCTCCTCTACTCGGGCCTCCAAGTCATGGAGAATTTCCTCCAGCTCCTGCTTCTTTGCAGCCAAACGGGCTCTCATCTCCTCAGCTTCAGCACAGAGTTCCGTTTCTGCCTGAAGCTGCTCCTGCAAGGCCATCTTCTCAGCACTCAGCTGCAAGCAGAACATTGTTTTATAATGTATTGCCTCATTAAGGATAGACGGACCATCTGATATTAAAACCAAGCCTCTTCCTCACTCAACTCATGCGGTGTGAATGGGCAGGGTGCCCATTTCCTGATGTGGAACAGAAAATAAACATAAGATTGGATATTCTCAAATTTTACCTGCTGCTGTTTCTCCCCCATATCCTGGAGCTGCTGTTCGGCAAACAAATGCTTCTCCTTCACTTTAACCAGCTCCTCATCCTTGGCCAGCATCTCCTCCTCCTGCCTACTAACTTGCAGCAAAGGCTTCACCTGAGTTCAACATTGTGGAAATAATCAATTAGAAAAATCTAAAATGGAGGCATTCATGTACAAGACTGATCATAATACCGGCCATGATGTTGCAGTAGACTAGAGTCCTACCTTAGTGAAGAGCCTCCACCACTGCCAGTTCCTGAGTTTAAGATAGGCAGCACAGTTCCTCTGGATCACTTTCATTGCAGTAAGCTGCTGCTGTCTCTTTGCAAAAGCCCTACGAAATGAAATTACACACAGACTTAGTCATATTTCATATCAGCATCCAGCTCAATACAACCAACAGAAAGACTGAATACCCCTGTAACACATCCTGAAACCAGAGACTGAATACCCCTGTAACACATCCTGAAACCAGTCATTCCCAACAGAATTTAAAACGGGTACACCAAGGTCAATTTCTTATGAAGACACTGGGTTTAATAAAAGGTTGAGAAGTGTAAAAGTTCTTGTTCATGTTTGAAACAAATTGGAGCTTACATTGTGCTTCTGGATATATTTTTCATCACTTAAGCAACAAATTGGAGCTTACATTGTGCTTCTGGATATATTTTTCATCACTTAAGCAACGGGATATTTACAACAGAGTAGGAGAAGTCTTACTTGCGGGCCACGTAACCTCTGCACCAGGCTTGGAAGCTGATTATGATGTCAGTGATCTTCATGTCTCGCTCCTCCTCCAGGTGAGCGAGGACCCCTGCTCTGAAGAACACTTTACTCTGGCCAATACGGTACAGGTTGGGATCCAGCTCAAGGCTTTTGATCTGTTAGCAGCGAAACCAAAATGATCATCATACTGCAGAGGATTAGTTTTTTTTTGGAGCTAAAATTGTGAAGACCTACTTACCATAAGCACACAGGCCTGCTTTCCATCCATAAAGCCCTTGGGGATGGCATTTGGGGTGAGGATTTCGTACCTTGGAGATGATCAGACAGGTGGTTGTTTTGTTTTTTTCCCCCCATACGCTTGAGAAAACAGTACTGGAACATGATTATTATTACCTCTGTCTGAACTCTTGGAAGACAATGCGGTTGGGGAAGCCCTGTCTGCAGATTCTGATCCCCTCCAGCACACCATTACACCTCAGCTGGTCCAGAACTAGGTGGGGGTCCAGTTTGCCAGCCTGGCAACGGGTAACATTTGTTGATTAAAAAAACCGAACAACTAGTTCCACAGCCCTATTCTGCACTGTCACTTTGAGTTTTACATCACGAGTTCCAGGAACCATTGAAACCAAAATCAGAAACTAAACCGGAAGTCCCTTTGGCCCATTGATGTCCAAAGACTTGGTTTGACACGATGAGCCCGTTTAGCACACAAAGAAACAAAAAGTGGCTTTGTTGTTTTGAGTATTTATAGTTGCATTCCTTTGGTTGCAATTCAATGTAATTAATTCAAAATGAGAAAAACAGAAGATTCTAAACACTCTCGACAATTCAATTTTACCTTTTTCTCATGGTTTGGAATGATGCAACGGACAAAGTTGGGGTTTGTATTCCTCAAAGTGGCCATGAGCTTGGATAGTTGCTCCTTGTACAGCTGACCCACAGTGCGGAACATTCCTTTGCGGGTCTTAAAGGCACCAGGCATCTCTGACATACCAGATACCTTATCGAGACCCACAATGCGGTCAACTGAAAGAAGATACAAAAGAGAAGAATAAAGAGGAAAGACATTAACCTGAGAATCTAGAGGCCATAATTTAATAAGATGGGATATTCAAACCAGGCAAACTCAAACCAAATGCATGTCACAAGGAAGGATGAATGACAATTGTCTCTCCACTTCCTCTTGCTAAACATTACACCAGGAGAGAGTGAATGCAGTTCACGATACCATTACCAGCAAAATATCACACTGAGCGAATGGGAGGGAAACAGAGGTCGGGGTAGGATGACAGAGTGGAGTCACAAAAAGCCAGTGAAGCATGGAAAAACACCAAACCATAACAAGAAAAAACAATTCTGTGCAGTGAGTGGAGGGGGACCGGTCATCTGGTAAGACTACTAGTTTGTAGATCTGAGTGAGAACTACACCAATCAGTCATAATATTATAACTACTGACCGATGAATTCAAAGCAACCCTGTTTATCTTATTCCAATGGCACTTGTCAGTGGGTCAGATATATCAGGTGGCAAGTGAAGATTTTGTCCTCAATGTTGATGTGTTGGTAGCAAGATAAAACAAATGGGAAGCATAAGTCCCTGGGCGACTCTAACATCTGCGAAATTGTGAGAACTAGACGACTGGATAAGAGCATCTCCAGTTACGCAGGTGTGTAGCGGCAAATATAGACCAAAGTCCTCTAAGGAACCATAAGGTCATGGGTGACTAAGGTTCACTTTTGTGTGTGGGGAGCAATGCCAAAGTGTTGAAACAACTGTTTCCAGTCCTGAAAGAAGGATTTTGAAGAGCTGTTTTGGTTGCAAAAAGCAGAACCTACACAATAGGTGGTTTTAATGTTATGGCTGACCGGTGTATGATATGTTTCAATATAAACAGGTATGCATGTGGAGGAAGGTGACAAACTTTGGCAGTTGCCGTGGGCATGAATTTCTGGGGTGCTCAAGAGGAGAACAACAGAAAACAGAGCAAACCCATGCAGTATATACCCATCGCTGAAGTACACATGACCAACACCAGGAGTCCCCACACAACACTATTACACAGGGGGAGAAAAGGAGAGTTCAATGACAGAAAATCAAGTGGTGAGATGACCAGAAGACCTTGTTACGGAACACACAACTGCATAACTCTCTAAACCTCAATCTTATAGCAGTAATCTTAAAATAGTCAAAACCAAAACATAAGTTTGAACATTCAGGAGAAATGGGAAGATGACAGACGGGATTCATAGCGGAAATAAGCTTCGTAAGGAAAACCAGGAATAAAATGGAAGGATTGAATAAATGCAAAACAAGCGCTGTCACCTGAGTCTGAGTGTAGAATAGGAAACTGATGATAAAAAAAAGGCTCTCTGACAATTCTGTACCTCTGAACCCGGTGACCGAAGAAAATTACGGACAAAATGGGGCCATACAGAGGAAGGTATGGATGTATATGAAATATTGGATAAAAACAAAAGGTATACACACCAGACAATAAGACAAAGAGAGCATTGATTATATAACTGAAATACAGGAGGATGAAAAGACGAAATTAAATATATTCCCCCATAAAGCACCACCACCAGCAAAGCATCAATTTTGTAAGTCGTCATAACAAAATCAACTTCTGCTCTAACTCACCGTCCTTCCAGAGCTCAGACACAAACCTGTCGGAGGACAGGTTCAGCAACGTAGTTACGTTGTCATTCAAAGGGTCCATGTTTTTCATCAGCCACTCATCTGCTTTGTAGTCCACCTGAGGTGTAACATGAAGTAGGAATTGTTTAGTGACTCAGACTCACACCTCTGGACAATTATTCCGAATTTTATTATTATGAAATGCAAACATGTCAACAATAGGTGAATTGTTGTTTTCTTTATGACAATGCAAACACTTTCATACCAAAAATCTCATAATAAATAAATGTTACCTTGCCAGCATAATGGATGATACAAAAGTCTGCTTCATCCTTCAGTTTCTTAGGCTTCAAGAATTTGGGATGCGTACCCTGCTCCTGGCGAACCTTCTCCACAAAGCTTTTGTCTGTGGCTTTGGGGAACCAGCACTCCTCATCCAGCAGCGCGAGGATACCAGGGGTGCTGGCCTGCACATAGTGGGGAGAGTACAGATCTCATTTCATGAAATAGTGGGAGTGTTTGAGTAATAATATTGGGTAAGAAATACATAGGTCTTAATGTATTCACAATGTGCACAGGAATTTAAGCTCGACAAGTTTTCAAACTTACAGGTTTCTCAATGAGGTCGATGCAAGGCTGCAGGTCCAAACCAAAGTCAATAAAGCTCCACTCGATTCCCTCCCTCTGGTACTCCTCCTGTTCCAGAATGAACATGGTGTGGTTGAAGAGCTGCTGCAGCTTCTCATTGGTGTAGTTGATACACAGCTGCTCAAAGGAGTTTAGCTGTGGGAGAAAAATAGGAGAAAATGCTTTTGAAAACTACCTATCAACATCACAAAAATAATCGTGCCATTTTACAGGATTTAATGTACATACAAATCCGTTATATTACAAAGTATAAGTTCGCCTAGTTTACCTCAAAGATCTCAAAGCCAGCAATATCTAGGATGCCGATGAAGGAGGCTCCTTGTCTCTTGGTCTTGTCCAGAGCTTTGTTGATCCTCATGACAAGCCAGCGGAACATCCTCTCATATGTGGCCTTGGCTAAGGCCTCCACAGCAAACTCTGCTTGCTCCTGGGTCTGGGCCTTCTGTACATAGTCTCGTCCCACCTTGATCCTTGGTGACAGGATGGCCTTAGTGAATTCATTAACATTCATGCCCATGAGGTGGCTAACCTTTTGGGCAGCTGTTGAAGGGAGAGACAAGAGGACCAAAGTCAGCGACAAAGCTGAGGGGGAGAGACAGATAGAGTGACACAATAACATTCAAATATAATAATTGAACGATCATCAACTATTTATAGGATGACCCTTATGCTGACAGTTGCACTAGATTGAAGTTTTTCGGCAGGCCATAGCCAACTTCAGAGAAAGATCTGACCAACCCGTGTTATCAGGCATGGAGGCCTGGTCAGTGTGACGTTCCTTCTTGAAGCTCATGTTCCCAAGCTGCAGGACAGAGGACACCACCTTCAACAGGCCTGAGGATGTTGAAGGATTGTTAACATGGTTTCTTTGTTCATATAATCTAAACACAACACAGAGGCAAATAAAAAAATGTATTTAAAAGTAATTTTCTGTCTGCCTTACCCATCTGCTCCTCTTCTGGGATACCCATGATCTTCATGGCCTCCAAGGTCTCTGTAAACAAGTCTTTGTCCTGCTGCCCAGGAATTGTAACATTTCCATTGGAAAGGAAGCGGTAGTCATTGTAATTTTCCAGGAGGAGTTCATCTGAGAGGAATGTACGGTCAGGGTGACAAGTTAAATATCTTTATGTGAGTGAGACTTCTTGATAACTAAATTGCTTATGATTACAATGACTCTAAATTCTTTAAATATCTTCAGTTTTTGAGCAGACTTAATATAATGGTGCTTACTGCGCAGTTTATCTCCTGACCCTGTGAGCAGGTAGTAGAAGACATGGAAGGTCCTCTCATCTTTGGCCTGCCGAATGGCACGGGATTTCTCCAACAGGTCTGTCAGTCGTTAAGGACCTCTGATTCTAGAATGATGAGCTGTTCATCTCAAGTGATACAAAATTAAACCAACATTTAGGTCTTCAAAACAAAAGCAATTAAATCAAGGATACAAGTTTCAATATTGGCACCAACGATGTAACCATTGACATCAAAGTTGATCCTAATGAATTTTCCCTACAGGAGGAATAAAATATTTAAGTTAGTTATGTAGAACATTCTTGAGGAATTCAGGCAGCGAGGAAGTCAGAATCAAAAGCTGTAACTTCAAGTCTTACAAATCGGGAGGAGTTGTCATTTTTAACAGTCTTGGCATTTCCAAAAGCTTCTAGGATGGGGTTAGCCTGCAGCAGTTGCTTCTCAAGTTCCCCCTGATGGAAGAAGAAAACAGCAAGGCCGACGTGTAAAAAACACTATCAGTTTGGTCAGTAAAACCACCACTAAGACCGGAAACCATGGATTCAGATTTAAGATCCTATTCACTAAAGATATAAGGTTTACAGAAACTTATTATCTGCTATTCATTTACAACATTTTGCATCTTTTTGATCAAATGCGGTGACAAAGAAATTCATGTTCATTTACCCAATAAATACTTACCTGTAAGTGGAAGGAGATATCTTCAATTTACAAACATTTAAACATACGCAGCAGCAATAGACAAAAAAGACACCCAAGCATTTTCCCTAGACAATGTCATGTTAGTGCCCAAATCTGAAAACACCCACATACCCTCATCATCACCCATCACCCATCACCTGTTACCCAGCACGCAATAATTCAGTGAACACCCACCACAAAACCAACTGTCTTCAAACTACAATGTTACTTTGGACTTCAGTGTGGTCTCCAGTCACTTTCACACCTGAGCTGTTCGGTAGTTTTAAACGAACCCTGGTTCGTTTCCTCGGACATTCTGGTACGTTTGGGCCGGTGAGAATGATCATTCGAACTCTGGGACGGGGCAAACAAGCGACTCTGGACCAATTGAAAACGGGAGTCTTGGTTTGCTTCCAAATGAACACTGGTGCGATTCTTTTGGTGTGAAAGCAAAGCGGACCTAGTTATAGGTAGGAAGTGGAGCCAAGCACAGTGCATCGTGGGACATATATGTAATTCAATGCTCTGCGTCTCTGTAGTCATGGCAACACCTTTGATTACATGTTCGCATGGGACTAATATTACCTGAGGACCTCTGCATGATTTAGAAATTATACTTCAATGTCTGTTTTTCACTTGAATAAACAGCAATAATCCCCACGGATATGTAGTCCAGTGTACAGTCGCTGCTGCAACCAGCTGTCAGCCCCCAGAAGAGCGTCTGGACAGACCGTGGGTCCCAGACGGACTTATGGGACGTATGCAAAGGGGTTTCGGCAGGCAGGCCAAGATCCCCAGACCAACCATAAGAGAGTCCACCTGCTGGAACTATTGCCACCCCAGAACAGCTTGAGACGGTCCTTTCCCCCTGAAGGGACGCAAACCCAGGTCTCCAGTGTCTCCCGTACGGTCGGCGCAGTGTACTGATGAAGAGCGCAGGGAGTTGTGATAATTATTATCCGAATTGCTGGAAGCATTGATCATTGACATTTCTCTAACACAAATTTGAAACAGTCATAATTCCATTGGGAAAGATGCAGACGAAAAAATAACTATGAATTCCGCCTTAAGATCACCAAGATACCAGGCATGGCAGATTCGCATTCCTCCGCAATTACATTCCTCCGCAATTACATTCCTCCGCAATTAAAACTACAAATTATATCAGGTCCTCAGGTTACACCATTCCCATGCAAAACCGTCGAAAGGGGACAGATTACCGCTCCTTCTTTGCGTTCTGCTGATTCTTCTTTGTTGTTTATTGGTTCATTACCACCACAGACCAACAGTTGTTACGATTGCTTGACATTCAGATGGTTTGGAGCTGAAAACGTGCAGTGTAGCGAACCAAACTGAATTAAATCTGAACTGCAACCCCCAATCAAACCGAGACCCCGGACTATCAGGTGTGAAAACAACCTCAGTGTGTGTGTGTGTGTGTGTGTGTGTTTGTGTATATCAGATCACAGTCAAACTTCAGACTCGGGTGGATGATTCGCAGGGATACAAATGAAGAAAAATTCAACCAGACAAAAATATAAATGCAACAAACCAAACATTCCTGTGTTTTTCCAGCTGAGGCCAAGCCCTCTTATCCGACTATTGTCTGGCTGAATTTTTCACAGGAACACATACAGCTGCCACTGAAGTACAATTAAACTTCCTCCATACTTCCTATTGGCTGGTGAGACAAGGCAACTCTGCCCTTCATACTAAGTGAATCCCAAAACAGTGCGCTCAGCTAGGAGAAAGGGAGGGAGGATGAAGGGGCAGAGTTGGAGGAGGAAGGTGAGGACAGAAGCAGGGAATGAATGTAGGGAGAGTTAACTCACATGTGACAGGACCGAGCTGTTCTGTTGATGGGAAGAGAGAAATACATCAACCTCAAAAAAAGGGATGATAGATGTGGTTTTCAAAAGCCCACTGTGTCACATCTATAACAGAGCCGACAGGCCAGATAACAGTAGTGCATGTTTAGTCTGGCAAATGGCCTGGCTGCAAGACGGTTTTCTGATGAGAAGATCCATTAGGTCTGCAAGACCGTATATAAACACAAATGAAGTAAGGCTTCTGGACTGTCACAATATCAGAAATCTTTAAATCTGCAATATTGTTTTTCCTGCACCTGCAGGGACAGTCTCTCGACTGGTTCCATTTTCTCTCTATGGCAGCTCATCTGTGATAGCAGTACCACTGAAGTTCAGCCAATTAACCGTTCAAATACAAAAATGTGATGACTTATAAAATTATGAACACTATCAAGTGTGCATACTCTCAGACATCATAGTCAACAATGAAAACAAAGAATAGAGAGCTGTAGGGAAGATGTTGAAAAATGAAGGCATGGATAGAGGCTGTGAAAGAATAATGGGAGGAAGGTTTGAAGGATAAACTGTGTGGAGGAAGGACTGACCTGATCTTTCTTAGACTTGTGAGAGGAGGCCACATGAGCCAGATACTGGATCACCTTTTTGGTGTTCTCCGTCTTACCAGCACCAGACTCTCCTCTATAAGATCAAGAGAAAAGCAGATATTTCAAATGATATTACACAGCATTGGTTTAAAACTACAAAGAAAGAGAAATAAAACAAAGAGAAATAAATAAAATAAAAACAATATTAATCAACTGTATGGATTTGAAACTCACGTGCAAAGAATGGACTGATCTTCACGATCTGCAGAAAAGATACATATGTTGATTATGTGAGGATGTTATCACCACATTGCACACAGGAAGTACAATGGCCACCGACAGGAAATCCATTTCCGGCTTCTTAAGATTGGAAAAAGCTGCTGCTTGGCTACTGACCTACTGGCTAATTTCCCATAGAGTACCGTAATGCAGTCTAAACACTACCAGAACCAAACAAGGAGAAAATGAAGACCAATGGCAGAAAGGAATTGTTGGTTGGGGTGTATATACAAAAAAGTGAACAACAAGAGACAAGCAAGGAGAGAACATACAGGAACTACCCTTCAGCAGTAACAATTAGGTGCTTGTTATGTTCTCAAAACCTTGAATGCTTAAGTAATGGGGGAAGGGTAAAAGTCTCAAAAAAAAGAAGATATAATGCAATGGATAGGAATTCTGCATTAGCACAAGAACTCCTAAGAGGAAATATTTCCAAAACTATAAACTTCAGCCTTTGAGGAAATAGGCCGGAATGTTGCCAGCTTTACTCGAGCAATGTATGCATGTATTGCTCATATATCAACTTCTCCATTCCCTATCTTTGTCCTTGAGTACTAAATATAGAAAGTCAGAAAGCATCAAAGGCTTAAAAATGCAAATGTGTAGTATCATACATATATACAAAGGTAAAATTTGTATCTATTGTATTTTTTAAAATGTTCCCTGAATATCTTGTTTGTATCAAGATTGTGTTGGTTAAAAAAAGAAAAACGGAAACAAAAAGCAAATGAAATTCTCTTCCCTAATCAAATCCAATATTATCCAGCATCCGTTGCCAATGGCGTTCCCTGTGATGGCCGTAACTCTAAATGAAAGTAACTTTCACAGACCTCATATGAATTTGAAAGTTAACTGCTGAAGAATATAAAATTTGCAGCTTATTTGTATCAGTTTGTCCAGAAAACTTGAATGTGAGGGTATGCGGTTTTTATTTGAATTGTTTTAGTAGTATTTGGAGTGGAAATTCAGCATTTAGAGGCTTTATTGTTGCCTAATCAACCCTTATATAGTCCTGATCTCACTTTCAGTGGCATTTTTAATCCACTTTTTAACACCAGAAATACTGTCATATTCTGCCCTGGACAGTTGTTTTATTTTCTTCCACTTTGAGAATCTCATTTTAATTCACCTGGTCCTACATACACGCTTTAAGAAGTAGGAAGTAGTATGCTATGTGTCACAGCATCAACGACATTTCAAGCGGTTTGACAGATTTGGATATTTTTGGAGTAATTCTACAGTATTTAATGAACTAATATGAACAGTGAGAAAGGGGATAACTCCATGTTGCATATTGCAAATACAGTATTAATATTACATATTCAACAAATGCTAGATCTGTATTTTCTTACATGGGGGCATGCTGGGATTAAGGGTGTAGAAAAGCATGGTATGCTTGTTTATATCCTAGTCTCTTAGGAGCCTACACTTCTGTGTATTACCACAAAAGGACAATTAAAGCTTCAAGTGACCAAAGTTGCATGTTTGGGTGTACTAAAAAAATAGAGCAAACTCATGTCATTTCTCTTCAATCCTTAAGGATTTCATTCGGATGTCTTCAACAGTCACTTACCCTGCATCATGCTTCTGTAAGATGTGTCAGTAATGGCGTAGATGTGGGGGGGCATTTCATGCCTTTTCTTGCCCTTGTACATGTCAACAATCTCCTCTGAGTAGATGGGCAGGTTCTTGTAGGGGTTTATGACGACACAGAAGAGACCAGAGTATGTCTGCAGGACAGGGAAATGGTGTAAAGATAAGTTTTGCTTGAATATGGAAGGACGAGAAGGAAGCGACAGAAAAAAGTTTTGGTGTTAAGCAGTATTGATATAAACCCTTTTGGCCAATTCTAAGATGGGTAATGATTCCATGAAGACTCTTTCTTACGCCCTATTAACAAGAGCTCAAAGTTTCAAGGACTCTGATAAAATTCCTATATTATGTAATCTCAGTCCCACCCTGCTCTAGTTTTTAAATTATTATTGGCCTTGGCATTGTAAAACTACAGCTTCTTGCCCGTTTCTGAGTCATCTCAGTTCTTCTTGATAGAATGATCCGTTTTGCTTTGCAGCAAACATTAAAACCATCCTCTGCTCTCTTTAGTAAACTCTACAAAATAATTTTTGTTTGCAATTGTGAAAGAACTGCTGTGAACCAGGTCTTCCTTCAGACGGTCAACCCTGTGACAACAGAACCAGGACATATAGAGATCCATTTGAAGGATGGATCTCTGGCTATGTCACGTTACCAGTTGAGGACAGTGGTATAAATAGATTAAGTTGGAATAATGGGGTTAAATAAAAATAAATCATGGTAGGAGTATTAGCAGCGGCAACATGATTAACATTTCATGGCCAGCTCTGCAAAATCTGGATTCTGGAATTTCTCCCTCCCTCCCTCCCTCCCTCTCCGAACATGTCTCCTGCTCTGCATCGCATTGTTCCCTTCAGCTTCCTGTTTACAAGATAAATTCAAACATAGAAGGGAGAGAACAAGCAAGACCAAAGAGACAAGGGGAAGGGAGAGCAGGAAACTTAACTTGTATACCACAAGCGCATAGGATTATGTTTACGGATTTAGCATTTTCTTTGCAATAATAATGTCCACACATACAGTCTTCAACAATGAGGCCTACTGAGATAATTAGGCCCTTAGACAGGAACATGTAGGGATGTAGGAAATAACTGGATCTACTTAATTTGCTGGACCAACACTTCAAGACATATTAGCCGCATGACGCTGAGAAATCTGAGGCAGGGCTGTGTCTTCTTAAAACAAACTTTCATTAGGACTCAAAAATTGGCTAACTCACTTGAACCATGATGAGGAGGAAACTCAATTTGCATTCATATTTCAGAAACACAGGGTTTAAAGATTTCATCTCTAAAGTAATCTTTGGCCATGACAACATCATACTCACATATATGAGACCGGAGTAGTATCTCTCTTTCAGGTTGTGTAGCACAGAGGCTTCGTTCAGGCAGGTGAGTTCTGCCATGTCCTCGACCTTGCTGAACTTGGGTGGGTTCATCTTCTGGATGTCATCTTTGTTCACCCTGATTTTTTTACCAGAGTCTGCAAGCTCGACCACACACTCGTCGCCGCGCTCCTCCTTCACGGAGCCGGCCTCGAAGCCCAGGTTGTCTGAGGGAACCCATACCAGCTTCTTGGTGGCCCAGTCAGCCTGTGCCAGAGGGTTGTTGATCAAATTGCGGTCCACGTACAGGAATTTGTCTGCGGCAGACATGGTGACTGTTTCAGAGAGAACAAAGATTGATGGCGATTACTAGGGGGAGACGGAAAATCACGGACAAAATTCAAACCTGAATGTCAATGTGTAATTTTTTTTTTTTTGCGGCCCACTGCTGGCTTTAAAATATTTCAGTATATTTTGATTAAGTAGATATGCGCATTTAAAAGCCGTTTCCCTTTCTTCACACACATAAAAGTAAAATGAGAATCATCAATGTTGACTGCAACAACATTTATCACCAGCCTTTTTCCAGGATGGGGTCGGGATACTAGATGACTCTTTAAATGGATTGAGCAGTGATGGACATCAGCTCAATGTCCATCACTGAGGTTTAGTTCTGACCTCGGTGTGGAGGAGCACAGGCCCCATTAGTTCAGGAAGAATTTAGTTCCATTCACTTTTTTCACCATTACACAATTTCAATTATTTACAACAATACACTGCAAAAAGAATTGGGTTTGTACTTTGAAGCATGTCAAAAGTGGCAGACTAGCTTTTGTGGGCTTTACTTCTGTGTAATCGGAAGTTAGACACAGGGGAAAGATATCCAAGATTTATCATAAATATTCCTGTAAATGCTCTCCATCTTAAAGGTTTCTGCAGTGGAAGTAGTTCACAAACTGGTAGTATCCATGTATAAGAAGAAAAAGAAAGACACATTCCATAAGATTTGCAAATCATAAGCAGAAGTTAGTAGATGACTTGCTAACAATTTGCCACGTGTTAAGCGTCAACATGTGTTACGCATCAGCAGATTGAGTGGGGGATAGTTGTCAGAATCGATCAGGCTTCCCGTAAAACATGCAGTGAATCAAAACAAATCCTGGGGGGCATACTTTTGATATTACCAATGGTAAGCTGTAAATGATATATTGTGTAGATTATATATCTACAAATATAATCAGGACAAATGGTTTTTGTTTCAACCATTTTTGAAAGCATTTTTCAAATGACCTCTGTTGACAGGGAGGGCTAATGTTTAGCAAATATAAAAAGTCACTAGACAAGTATTACCAGTAAAGAAAAGGTCAACATGTCCAACTAAGGAGTGCAGAAAGACCCTGGGCAATAAACCAATCATGATGTTATTCCGCTAACATCAGGGCAACAGACTTACCATCTCAATTATCATTCCAGGACAGCAAGAGCATGACACTATTTCCTAGTTGGCTGCTCTGAATGTGCCCTCATTGGAAAGGAAAACGGTCCCATAGTAGCTTGTTACATTATATACTGCATTGCCAACATGCAAACACTTCATAACTTATATCTTAAATATCTACTATTAGCTAATCACAGCCAATGAAAACATGAAACAGTGGTACAACTTGACAACTCTATAAAAACTTTTCAAGCTTCAATCAGATATGGAGTTTAAAAAACAAACTGACTGAACAGAAAGAAATGAGACTCTTAAGAATATTTAAGAAAAAAAAAAAAAAAAAAATCAGGATTATGTTGGGCTAGGGTTATGTTGGCCGGTCTTCTCAAACACATTCTTTTGGGAGCCATTCTTCTCATGACCTTTGTCCCCCTCCATCCTCTCTTCAGTGCTCTGTCAGACTGACCTACAGCTGATGTCCATCACTGCTCAATCCATTTAAAAGAGTCATCTAGTATCCCGACCCCATCCTGGAACGGAGCGTGGAGCAAATTTGTCCTGCTATACATCACAGCTGGCTCCATGTTCCCTCCTCTGCCTACAGACCCCCTCACCCCACCCTTGTGTTTATACAGCCTTTTCAGGGTCGCATTCCAGCCATACTAACCCTTTATCAGGGAGAAACGGCGAGCAAAGGCATTCCACAAATTTCTGTCCTCAATGCCTCCCATCTCCAAGACTTATTCTCTGGCTTTCCTTCTTAATTTTTTCCCTTCCGCCTACTCTCCTCAAATCAGCAGATATGGGGGGGTTTCATCACATACGGAACATCAGCTTTATCTTGGAGAGGAAGCACATCCATAGATGCATAGGTCGAACTAAACAGAGCACTCGGGCGTATTGAGTATGTGTCCAAATATCTTCCCTTTAAAGCTCTCTTGATAATTATTCATTCCAGAACATTTGGCCCCACACAGAGCTGAATATGAGCCTTTACTGATAATCCCTGTATCTCAGTTGTTTGGCCTGTTTTATTTCACGTCTTTTTTTTTGCCAGACACACCCACAACGCTGGTGTTGTTATGTTGTATTAGAATGCATTGAACATTATCAGATTTAATGCCGAGTATTTCTATGAGTTGGACTGGGGTTACAAATAATGGTCATCATCAATCTACCTGCGCACAATATACTACATTTATTGTTTAATCTACACAATTTTTAGAAAACACACCTTCAAGATTGAAAATATATTTTAGATTAAGTGATCATAACCCAAAGATATTTACTTTACTATTGCATTAGAAAGGAAAATCTGTGTCTTAGTTTTAAAAAAATTAAATTTGTAGGGTATTCGGTATTTACAAAGCAAAAATAATTATGATTATAAAAAAGAGTTAGAGCATTGATATTTGGAATCAAGTGTGTTGATATCCGTCTCAGTCCAAAATCACAAACTACTCACATAACCTTCCTCATCTGATGCCAGATTCTTGCTTCTAGCCCTGCTCGCATTTGGTTTGTTTTAAGACCCCGTTTTTAGGGGCCACGGGCGGTTTTTATACAATTACAAAGCAAAGAAACTAAGTTAAGCACTGGCCCAGAAATGGCACGGGAACCTTCTTGGTGGGAACGGGCCCATCAGAACATAATTTTCAGTTGCAGTTGTCCTGTTTAGAAAGGTCAGCCTTGGTCATTTTAAACGGAGACCTTCCACCCATCCTTCTTTCTGACTTGCTCTCATTCCTTTCCACCTCACTGACTCTCCTGACTTACTGTAAAAGCCAGTAATCGTGACAACCTCCACCACAGCATGACCATGAACAGGAAAACCCAGATGTCCCAGCTAGAGGGAACCTATAAACCAGTTGTGCCGTGTTTGAATGCCCCATTGACGGAAATATAAATAGAATGACAGCAAAGTCAATAACTGCATCCCACCCCAACATCCCAACTGAGCCATATCTAATCCAGCAGTCTTGCTCATGCTATGGACATTTCTTTCCACTGTTATTGCCCTTATCTACTCTTCTCTAGTATTACAATTGTTATTATCCTCTCCAAACTGTGCTCTAATCTTATCTTTATTGCTTTTATAGGTCCTTCCTTGTGCTTGACTTTACCACTTTCATTCCTTGCCCAGTTCTATTATGTACTGAGAAAGAGGCCACTCTAATGAAGGCAAAACTTTGGACAAATCACAGACTTGATGGCATCACTTCAGTTAAAATTCATAGTGGACTCACAAGTTAGCTTCACCTTCAATCTTCCTTTCCCCCCTTAAAATGGAAAGGGTGGGATTAGGAGAAGAAAGGGGGAAATGACAAACTGAGAAAACTATTTTGCCATTTGTGGAACTTGTGTGTGTATGTGTGTGATTCCTTTAAAGGAGGAGGGAAGGTGGTATTTTGTTGAGCACATGCTGAGTGAATATGTGGACCAAGAAGTAAATTAAACCTTGGCTGGAAAACTAACAGCACCGCATGACGGCTCTACATCGCTTTCCACATTCCTGCCATTTCCAGTATCCAATTTCACTTTCAAACCTTACCAGACCAATACAGTCTACCATTAACAACATGAAAATCAGAAGTCTCAAATTATTAGAACATTTCTGAGGATCAATCAAAAAAGGATTTACCGTACAGCAATGTTCTGAACAGCATGTTCATTTATAGACTCATTAGTTGTTTGGGGCTCCTTTACCAGTAGTGACCGCATTTATATAATTGGTAATAATAATGATACCAGGTCAAATTCCTTGTAAGTTTGACCTACTTTGGCAACAATCTGTTTTCTGAGTCTATTAATTAACTGATTAAGGCTGCGTGACATTGAGGCTATCAGCCGGTCGTTGTCCTGTGGCGTTTTGAAACCAGGGTTGCTTTGATAGCAGCCTTCAGCTAGCCTGTATTTCTGGGTCGGTGTTTCTCCTCTTCCAATTGACATTTACCCGAAAGATTCTCTCTGGGGATCAGGTAGGGGTAGTTGGCTGGCCAATCAAGCACAGTAACACCAAGGTCAGCAAATTATTTGGTAGGGGAACTTGCACTCCGAGCAGGTGCTGCTGGAAAAAGGGAACAGGCATCTCCATAAAGATCATCAGCAGATGGAAGCATGAAGTGCGGTAGAATGTCCTAATAGATGGCCCACTGACTTTGAATTTGATAAAACACAGTGGGCTAACACCAGCATGGGCATGGAACCCAAAATCGTAAGAGACTGAAATCCATTGTGAAGTTTCCCCAAACACCTTGGATTCTGTTCGTCTCTACCCATCTCCAGACTTGATTTCAGACTTTCATCTGAAAAGAGGACTTTGAACCACTTTACAACACTCCAGTTCTTTTTCTTCCACGTAAGAGGCCTCTGACATCCTCTCTGATTCTGGAGCGGCTTGATATTATGTGACAGTTGTGGCACTTCTACTATAGACCTTTTTTGCGTGGTGGCTCCTGACACAAGCTTTTGTCCACTCCTAGAGAAGCTCTCCCGAGTGGAAGGGGTCTGTGATGGTCTCTTGGACAACTATAAAGCCAACAGCTGTTCTTAGTTGGTTCCGCCAATTCTGAGTTAGTTAACTCAGAGTCAAAATCATGGTCAAGGACGATCAACAGCAATCATCAATGGTGCTCATATAACTACTTTCAGAGTAAGACAGCATCAGCAAACCAGAGACATCCATCCTGGAGTCAAACATTTCAAACTCTTTGGTTAAGTTTGCCAGCATACAACTGTTGACATATTGAAGGATATGCAGACTACATTGTCTTAACCATCTCTTCAACATTCTTTTTTTTTTCCAACAGCAAAGCAGATTGTTTGGCAGTTCTTCTAATCAAAGCAGTTAACCTTTAAAACTAAGACCATACCCCATCCACTAATGTCTCATTTTTTATTAAGTGGACATTGCACAATGTATTAGATCAAAAAGAGTGAACATTGTGCAGCTTCAGCTCAATCAAGAATCTGTAATTCAAATTCTTGAAAAAACAAATCTAATATTACCTCTAACTCAAGAAACAAAAGAATTCTCCGCTCTCAAAATTCCCTTTCTCTGTGCAGACATTCTCCGACTCCATCAGATTCTGAGGTCCACGTTTATTAACTCTCCTCTACAGCACGTCCCAACGATTGTCCGTGTGGTTTAGGTCTGACAACTGGGACGGCCATGGCAGACCCTTTATTGTGTGGTCTCTGAACCAGTCTTTTTGGTGTGCTTCAGATCATTGTCCTGCTGGAATGTCTAACCACGACTACCATCAAAAAGAGAAAAGACACTCACTTTGCCAGTGGGCTCTTTCTGGCAGCAACCACTGGCTTCCATGATTAGTAGAACTTGCAAGTGAACAAAGTCGGGCATCTCTGCTCTATTTAAACAGCATTTCAACATCAAATGTTACCAACAAAGTCAAAGGTTAATTCATTTTATTAAAGTGATGAGATGCCAGGAAAGAAAAAATAATAGGAAATTGAATATTGGTCTGATAAGCATATCATTTTCAGTGTCATAAAACAAATTCCACATCTACCGGTCAAACAGTTTTCCAATTACACCCCTGAAAGCCCCGCAAAAGTTAGCCTTTCTACTATTGACACCACAGCAGTGAGGGGCAAATAGATAGTTATGCAAGTTGTTCAACTGTGAAAAAATGCTTTGGGGAGTAAAGATAAACATGTCTGTTTGACAGCAACACTTTTATAAAGGAATGCTTTACTTTTCATATGTTCTGATAATAGGCTGTTCATGCTCTCATAATGCCGACACCAGATAGCACGGCATGAGTCGTCCATTTGTGTGGCCCGTTTATTTGTTATCTTAACGTAGTGCATTCTCCATTAAGTCAATATAAGAGACAATAAGACAATTCAAAGATACCTAATTTAACCAATTGTCTCTACCTACAGTGCTTTCACAGTGAGACCACCCGGTGAGCAATAAAATCTGGACCAAAACAGAAATAGTATAGCCATGATTCCAAGATCATATATTGAAAGTGCGTTGAAAGTGTGTGTGGTCACAATGTAGCACAATTATGAACCACCAGGAGTGCTTCTCACACACACCATGTCGTAGATCAATTCTAGCCTCCGATGATTCTCAGCTTTTCAATAAATGCTTGGCTTTACCGGTTTTTACACAAGAGTCAAATTGAGAATACTTAAGCCTCGCTAAGAACCTTGAATAAGAAGACAGAGATGGACAGACAGGAGCTGAGCACCACTTAATCATTAAACTGGGACTGCAGAGCGGGTACACTGCAGGTTAGTCATTTCTTGAGCAGGATATCATATTTGCCAGAAAGCTTTATCTACAGCGCACCTCCGGACGAGGCTATACGGCAGTTTAGTCATTTCCCCAGAATGACATCATATCTGCTAAAAAGTATTATCTAGTGCAAAGTAATTGTCACAAGAGGCTTGAAATCTCAATAAGGTGATGTATGTAGAACAAGTCAGAGTGCAACTATTTCCTTGTATTGTTGGCTCTATTGAACTTTCTAGGTGTGTGCTGAGGGAGGGGGTTACAGAGGAAAGGATAGGGTTGTATGAAAAAAAAAAAAAAGCAGAGGAAAAGAAGCAGGCGAGGGGAAACAAAGGTGACCAGGGAATGGATATGGCCAGGTGCAAGAGAAGAGAATGATAAAATGAGGATTAGTACGAAATAAAAAGTGAAATGTAATTAGAGACAATTCTTACTGTTACAACTTAACTATGGTGTTCATGTTATCCAGAAATAAAAAGAGATTAGAAAGGAAAACATAGATGAGACACTGGAGAAAAGATATTTCAAGTAAGTGCATTAAAGGCTGCCATAGCAGGTGTGTAAACTATATGGCTGTGTTTGATACTTTCCTCGATACTCAAGCTTTTTGAAAGCGGTAAAATTTCTAGATCAACTGAATTTCATCCGGTGCCAATTATGAGAAACATGAAATTACCTACACAGAAAAAGCAAGCTCGGCTGTACCCCGGTTATGGAGAACCAGTCTGTGCTCTGGCTGGAATGTTTGCCTTAATTAATGAAATTCAACTGGTGGTAGAAAATCTAGGATAAACAACATTTTACAAACATCATAGTGATAAGTATTGCAAGAAAATACACAACAATGTACTCTGTGACGGAGCATAACACAACACAGTCCAGCAGGCCACCTTCTGCTCCATTGTATGTTATTAAAAGAATATTTAGGGCAGACTAGTGCTGCCGCTGAACATAATTTTTACTGTGAATTATTGTACTAAAAGTTTTCTTGATTGCCTTTGTTTTTTTTAGTCGATTAATATTCTCATCCACTAAATGATAACCATTATTTTTCTCCCACTGGCAGTGAAAACACATGTTATCCTACTTACAGCCAAACAAAGATTTATAAAAGATAAATTTTGTTAACTTTTACTTCAGTAAAGCACTACCTTCATCAGCCATTACAAATGTGAAAAAAATTCTGCTTCTATATTTTCTATACTCGTAGTATTTGTGCTGTGAGAAAAATCAGTGCAATTGTTGGCTTGAACACAGCTGGCAGTTACGAAATATTCTCATTTGAAAAAACTGGAGGCAGTGAATTTTTATCAGGCTTGTTTAACAAAATAAATGTATTAAGGTTGACTAGTTGTCTCAGCTGTACAATAAATATAACAATGGTTGTTGGTTTTCACGCTGCGCCATGTTGTGCATTTCTTTTCTGAAGCTGAAAATGGGAGTCTACTGGACAACTGAGCCAATGTTTGCAGCCTAAGTGGTCACACATGTCAGATAAAAGTTAATAAAATCAAATTTAACACTTCAAACCAGATGACTACTGGGGGTTGCAGTGTGCCATACTGTCTAGCATTGCCTGCTCTTTGCTGGGCGTTTTTTTTGTGCAACAAAAACAAGGGGCCTGCAAGTAATCAGTGTTTGCAAGACAAACATCCTGTAATGAAATTCAAACATCCATAACATTATGGGAAGAATGAAAAACCGTGATTATCAGTTGCCAGTTTAAGTGTTAAAATGTCGATTTGTAGCTGTTGAATGCACCAGAGGACAAAAATCTCCTAGGGGAAGCATGAATATTAACATAGCAGTCACATGAATGATGGAATGAAACTGGCAGGAAAAAAAACAGACTCCTGAGAAGCTTTGCACAGCTAAACTTAATTCATGACTCAAATGCAATAAAAGGATATGAGATAGTGCACGTCACCTAGTATGTCCCATATAAAGCTAGGTATTTACTGATGAATCGCTCTCATGCTATGCCACAAAATTCTTTGCTTATGAGACTTGATGTTTATTGATCAGCTAAATGTCAAAGCAAGAGAAGATGCAGACAGAAAACCTCCATCTCTCACTTATCTGTTTTTAGTAACTATTACAGTTTTGAAATAAAATAATAATAATTTGCATGTATATACTGTATATGAAGATAATTTAAGAATTATTAATATTAACAAATATCAAAACTTGTTAATAACTTGTTGCAAGAAAACCTGCTGAATGGAGATGTATAATTTTCCTCACTTACTTTGAAAAGAGAGCAAAGAGGGGCTGCTCTCAGACCACTGACACTTAATACAAAGTTAAGGAAGCGGTTTGGGTTGAGCAACTGCAGCGTTGGAGAGGCTCTGGTGCCTCATACAACGTTTTGATGCAAATAGTGTGCAGCATAACTTCTAATACTTAAAATAAGTAGTTCTGGCAAGAATAAGAGTGTTTATCTGCTTGTCAGCATGAAAACACATTTATGTAACATCTAACAGAGCAAACAAATTGTACAGACTGTGCATAAATGAGTTGCACAATGACATGGCATATATTTGCCTGATTAGAATGATACAGACAAGAGGAGAAGGCGATTTGGAATAAAAACATATTTTCACGCAGGAATGGAACAATACAAAGTATGTTGCTATATGATACATTCATAGAAGCGAATACACAAATAAAAATGAGTTTCCTGTGAGTCTTCATGTACTGACTTTATAGGGTAAATATAATCTGGGGAAACAATTACAGGACATTCTTCAAAAAAGAAATTGCTTGAAGCTTTTCTTAACCCCAAAATACATTTACAGTTCTAAACCCATGTATAAAAACAACATTCCATCATATCGTTTGTATTTCATTCGGCTGAGACCATCTTTTGGTTTGATAGCAACTTAAAAATTCCCATTAAAAAACAAAGAACTCATGTAGCAGGATTAATATGCATCACTGTGCACTGTAATTAGAGGACAAGCTTGGACATTCTCAGCAGGTGCTCCAGTGTATTCCTGGAATTATTATGGTTAAAATTAAGCTATTGATAGTCTAATACTTTCTCCTGTTTCATTTCTCATGTCCCAACTTTGCTTGGAGTAAGCCAGGAGTGCTTTAAAGTACTGCAGTGGGTACGTGACATTCTTTTAAATGTCATGTTTATTTCTATAAATTATATGTTGAATAAATAATGAAAATATCAAGTCAAAATTTTTGGATCCAATATTCCAATAGAAAACTCAGTTGTTGATGGGTAAACTGCATATGGAAAACAAATGTGTTTAAATGATTGATTTCACAACGCATTGATAAGAGGAGAAGCATCATGATCACTGGAAATGGGAAGTTTGGATACTGATACTAAAAATATTAACATATTTCCATAGTACCAATACAGATGAAAACACAGAGAAAATGGTAAAAAGCATTTTAGATTGCAATTATTTTCTTTTATCTTATGGTACACTGAAAACATTACTTGAATGAAATTAATAAATTATCAATCTAAATTCTTTTTATAAAAATACTTGAGAACACGGCGCTGTATAGTTTGACTTAATGGAACTCTTTTCCTGCAAGAAATGTTTCGCGTGGATGGGGCGTACTTAGCTGACAAAATAAATGAAAAGAGGCACATTATTGAAACTGGCTCCAGAACCACAGCTCCTCGGAAATCCCTTAATAAAGGAAGTTTGATGACATGGTCGTCGGAAAAGCGCAAGTCAGCCGGTGAAACACGGACGTCATGACGTCATTCGGACGGTACCGGCCACACACAGCGTCCGTTACGAACCTTTAAGTTCAAACCAATCACAAATCAGTCACACTTTTCCATTTACCTTGTCAGAAGGTATATAATAAAAGAACGGAATAAAAATAATATTCTCCTTCAGTCCACCGACATTTCTGCAGCTCATTCAATCGAATCACTTCCCGTCTTCACCGCCAATGGCTTTGAGTGTCTCGCGACAACGCTGATGCTACGTTGGACGCCCACATGGACGTGTAACTAAAGTTTTGGAAGGGAAAAGCTTGTCTAGCTCCTCAAAATATAAAGATGTGTATGTATATAAACATATACAAGTTATGCTCAGGAGGTTCGTGAAGTTGCAGCTGTGAACGAACGACCGTGCTTCCTGGTTCGCTGCACTTGCTTGAGGGACGGGCAGATAGAATGAGACAGGAAAAGAGAGCATGGCGGACAAAGTGTTGAAATGAAGAATATTACCTGCAGTTTTTTAGAGGTGCAGGGTGCCTTTCAAAGGGTGGCTAACAACAACCGAGTGGCTTAGTCAGCGTCGCCGTAAGTCTTCTCCAAGTCGACAGCAGCTTCACATAGAGTTCAGGCTAAACTACAGTTCTCACTTCCTCCCTCCCTTTCTCTACTTCACACACTATATTTTTTTTCCGGCCCTCCCTCCTCTGCGAGCTGTTCACTGGTTCGTGTGTAGTCACTAGATGGAAGACCCGCGCGAGTCGGGGTGCGGTCCGAGACGAGGCAGGCCCCGGGCTCTATGTAGCTCACTTTTAGCCAATAGCAGGCGCGTTTTTGAAGCTCTACGCATTTCAAACCAATCATATCATCCAAAATGTGTGCGTCACCGGAAAACTGACAGCTGGTGGGAGGGACAAAAAGTGCAGAAACATGAACTTGAGAGTACAGAGGAGGGAGGTGGTACAGATAAAGCTGTGTTTAATGAGAGTGGTATGTGCATACTAAGGTTTTTTTATGACCATATAAGTACCAGTCACCCTCAGGATAGACTCATTCAGAGTTTTCCCCATGTGTCAACAGGGTCTACTCAGACCACTGTCTGCCTTGAAAACAAGTCAGCATGACCCTGTAACTTCTCTACACCAGTCTACAGTCAGGTTATAAAATCTCTAGCAAATTGGAATTCCAACATTGAAATACGGGTAATTGTCATAAATGTTACATTAATTTATCCATATAAGTGACATCCTCCTTTCCAAAAGGAGGTCATTAGTCAGCAGTAGAACAAACTCACATGAACTGTTAAGGTTTTTATGTCTGGCAGGGTAAATATTAGCTATTGGGGTCTTAAAACGCTCACTTTCTAACCATTTCAATCACAGAGAGATCATGTCTCTGTTAAAAATAAACAATTTCGCCTAAGTGGCCCTTGTTTCCACAAAGTGAATTCACTTAAGTGCTTTCATATTAACCATTTAGTATGAGTTGTTTCTCTGAGCTCTTAGCCTCAGTGGAAACAATTATTTCAGAAATAACCTGTGAAGTTGAGGATGGATTAGTTTAAAACAAACATTCTTAATTACCTGTGTAACTATGTATGTCATTTGAATATTTAGGTAACAGTAGAGCTGTAAAAAAAGGTATTTTTTGCAATATTGTCAGGACTACCTTCCCTCCCCTGTTTTAATTCTCTACTCCTCATCCCCTTATTTCACGTCCTTCTCCTTGAAGGGGTGGATGGCAGCACCAGAACGGACAAACTTTGCAGATTGATGAAGAGACATGTGACGCTTAATGGGAAACGCTGCAACTGATGACCTAATTAGTGAGAGAGAGTCAATTGTATTTTGAATTTTGTCATTTTAAATCTTTTTGACTCTTCAAAAAGGCCTCTCTTGTTTTATTTTAGTGTACCCATCATATAGGACAGCCATAGAAATGAAGATTTGTATTTACTCTTAGTGAAATCCAATACAAAACCACAGATATCTGTGAAATAGCTGCACAATTGCACATATAAAACATGGAACAAATAACAGGAGGAAGGAGTTACAACACAGGAAAAGACAACAGAGCACAAAATGGACTGAAGTGACATATGAAAGCTGTGGAGACCCGTTGCCAGATTCTGCACTAAAGAATGTCAGTACATTGTAAACTTGTTTACTTCCAATACTCCCATGGGATTCAAATTGGGAGATTTGGGCACCTTTTTCTGCGCAGAACTGACGGCATAGAGCCAAAGCACATGTAGGTAGAGTAGGTAGACATTAGCTATGGACAATAAATATTTTTAACTGCTCGCTTTGAAATATTTATCAAGCATTGACAACTTTGATAGTGGCAAAAAGCAAAAATTAAATGTAAGGATAATATAGCAGTGATTCCAACCCCATTATCTACTAAATGAAGGGCTCAGTGGAAAGATTGCAGAGCATATCAACTGATTTTAAATATATTTAGATTAATTGTGATAGATGTGTGATCCTTTTTTTTTAACTCAATGTCTTTAGTTTAGTAAAAACAGTCAGATAACCACCGCATGTGGCAAAGAGCAAATGCAAGCAATTGATAAAATATTTGAAAGGAATAGATTGATAGCTGGCAGTAGTACTGGATAAAATGTCTGAGGAATCAAGATTTTAAATAATTACTGGTAGCAAAAAACATGTATAAATGGTTGAAATTCTTAACTAAAAGTAACACAAGTAAGATAATTATTAAAATTAAATTGGAAGCAGCCAAACAGTGTAACTGCTAAAGCTATAGCCAATAATCAATAGTCAATAGTTGTATCTTTGCACCCACAGCACATTCCATGGTGATAATGTTGCTTTGCTCAGATCAGCATCATGCCAAATAAAGAAATACTGAAGAATAATGCTCACTTCCTAAAACCATGATACCTTCACTGTGTGTTTACTTAAAAAAAAATAATAGGATTTTCAGGGATGACAATTCCAGGCTTATTTTTCATCTAGATATAAATTCTCACTTTTCACAGACACTTAAAAATTCATTTAAATTACTTATTTAAATATCTCAGCTCCATATTGGTTACAGTGTTATGTCACCAGCTCTCTCCTCTATCCAATAAAGATTTAGAATCTAAATATACAGTGTACAAGCTATATTTGGACCACAGCAGACACCACAGTGGGACACCATTAGTCCAACCATAACTAATGATTTTATTTTGATTTGCTTATTATCATTTATCATGATATTTGAAAAAATAAAAAAAAACTATCCCATGTCACAGTTTTGAAAAAAAGTGAAAAAGTGATCCAGAATCTGCATCCAGATCTTGTATTTTCTAAAAATCTATCGGAAACTTTCCAAGATACTTAGCAAACATGGGTGTGGATCTCCTCTTTTGAGTTAGGTAGCATATAAAGAGTTTGAATAGCTAGCTGAAAGTCAAATATGATCAGGTGGATGTGATGAATTAGTTGAAAGTAGTTAAATTATAACTTATAAAGGGACAAACGTTAAATAGTTCAGTAAGAATACTAAAGGGTGAACTGTTGAAAGAGCTTAAAGTCCTTTAATGTCCTCATACAAAAGCATGGAGAAAAACTTTCTTCACCTACTTTATTTTTTTGGAGCATTACTGATTTAATATCTTAGACTCTTTAAATTCAGCATGAAAAAGCAAATTGTTCAGTCAAGCATGCTTTTAAACAATAAAGAAAGAAAACGAACTTGGACATTTTTTTCATTGTGAAATTTTGTATTTCATGGAAAATAGTCAATTTTCATTTAGATAAGATCGATTTTTGGTAAAGCATGTTTTTAGAAAATTATCTGACCTTTTTGTTGATGTATCAAATTACTTAAATATGTTTAGTAAGTCCTCAAGTGCTTTTAATAACAAAAAATTCTTTTAGAAAAATGTCCTGGTTAATGCCTCTTCATCAGTGGCTCCTTTGACATGTGGTGTGCCCCAGGGCTCAAAACTTGGCCCCATAAGTCATATTATAAACAGGTTCAGGTGAGAGAGAAAAATAAGGCATTCCATAACTTTAAAAGGGTGGAAAATGATTATTTTTACCTATAAAATATTCATATATATATATATATACTGGTATGTACTGTATATACAGTAAATACACACAGAACAATATTGAATACAATCCAGTCAGTTTTTGTTTTAGTAAGATAAACACATCCCCTTAATTAAGTTTAAAAAAACACAACATAATCAAACTCATACACATAAACATGCCAGTGTTTCTACACAAAAAATGCCATTCCTTTAGAGAACATCATTGAACATCAACAGAATCCATCTAAGGGTGCAATGTGTGTCAGAACCTCTAAAATAACTCATACTACATGTCTGAATGGAAACTACCCTAAACCAACTTTTACAGTGTCAATGTGTAAAGCAAATACTTTTAAATTATGTCTAGATGAAAGTCTATCAGAATGAACACTGCTGGGAGATTACAAGTAATGTATATGAACTGGTAGTTGAGTCATAATTTGACAAAATTACCTGTCGAGGTAAGAAAAAAGTTGAGAACCTCCAGTAGGAGGTGTATAGTGAATACTTTACCCAATTATTTGTTTTACTCCTAAGTGTTTCCTCTACACTTAGGAGGGTGAGACAAGAAAAAAAAACAGAGGTTGCAGTTTGGAGAATAAGACCTCATGCAATTTTGGACGCAATAGTTGCCATCGAGACGGTGGAGATGGAGCTGAGGAGGTGGACATCCAGAGGTGTCTGGATGTGGCGAGAGAGGACATGGAGTTGGTTGGTGTAACAGACAAAGATGCAGCTGACAGGGCAAGATTAGAGATGCAACTATTGCAATTTTCTTGGGCTATCACCGATAGCTGGCCGATACCAGTATTGACCGATTGTTTCGGGTTGTTTCGCCGAAGCTCCTACTGTCCTTAAGCCATTAATGACTGTATGGCTAGTTCTGCGCTCCCGCTAGCTTTAGCCATTCTGCTAACGCGAGCGTCTTAACTTTCTAAGTTCCTCGGGGTGATTGAATGTGGAATGTGTGATTAAGTTCGTTGTGCGGAACGTATTTAGGGTTTTTCCTCAACAGCTTATTTTGTTCCTATTGGTTTTATAAATTGGGAACTTTGTCTTTCTTCTGGTTTACTTGTGAGATGATTGGAGCCGTGTTTGGTGTGTGTACACCGTATGCTTGCAACTAGCATGTAACCAGCCTCCAGGTCAAACTTGGCCTCCCCACACCGAGCGATCGGTACGCCTCTAGGCAAGATTGAAACAGTTGATCTGCTCTGCAATGCCTGAAATGAATTGTTTAAAGAAGAAGTAGAAGGTACTATCAACACACTGCAATCAAATTACTCAACAACTTCAAGAGACGATTCCTCCAATCTAGCCCAAGAAGACACATCCTTACACTGGCTCAGGTATGAATGGCATCCACTGTCAAACATTGGAAAAACACATTTTCTGTTCCGCGTGTGATTTATGTTCACTAGGTGTCAATATGAGAGGAATGTGTCTGTGTTTCTTCCTGTACATTTAGCAACCGGGCATCGTCTGTGCAGAGAGCAAAACATTGACCAGTCAGCATGCCTGCCTGGAAAATTCAATAAACGCAATCTCTCCCTCTGGGATGCCTTGGAAATATTCAAAATTTCAACTGGGTGGTCAAAGGTCACAATGTAAGCGTTACCCATGCAATACCAGATACCGTTGGAGGACAGAGGCATAGAGGAACAAAAACATCAGGTGTCACTGCAAACATCTTAACTCTTGTGATTGACCCTGAAATCTTCAACTGTTAATATCTTGTCATTTTTTGTAATATCAGTTCAGTTTTCCCCCATGAGTTGTTTAAATGTGGACCAATGACTGAAAGAGTGTTATTGTCTCAGATGAAAAGAAGCCGGGATATTTGTGAGAAAAACCAGCACGATGTATTGCACAGTTGAACCAACATCTATTGTGACCTCTTAAATATACGTCAAGCAGCACTTTAAACAGAAATGGCTTAACATGGAAAGAAAGCCCCAATTATGTGCTGTCACCGTTAAATCGCAGCTGATCTCATCCTCTGCTTGGAAGCAAAAAAGCTCCGGGGAATCACTCTGCCTCCTCAATTAGAACATTTTTCTGTTGGATTTCTTCCCCTTGGGTTATCTGCTACCTGTTACGACAGTAGCTGCTTTTAAGTCGCTGGTTGAGAGCCTTACACATAGCGCTTTGTCAAAACGTCACAACCCCGTTTCACCCCTTCCTCTCACATGTATACAGACGGCTGGTTCACATCCGTTACTACCTCAACCGTTATCTCAGAGGTGGAACAACTTAGAAAGACCCATTACTCCACTACCAACTCATCTAAAAACATCCCATGTATGTTTTCGAGGGATGTTGGAAAAACACATCCCTCGAAAACATACATGCAATACGACCAGCCATACGATTATGATTTTTCTAAACACGGTTTAGAATACATTTTTCCAAACTTTAAACTTTAAGTTGCTCTTTAAACTCCACAGGTTGCAAATAATGCACGAGCATAATGAATAAATAAGTGAAGTAGATAGCTAAAAGTAGCACTGGGTAGAATAACTGAACACCAAAAATAGTAATTATTATAATAATATAAAGTAAAAAATAAAAATAATAATAAAATAATGGATAAATCGTGAAGTGAAAACAGTAACTGATAATTAATCAAACTAGAAAGCACTCTGTGAGCAAACAGCACCACCAATGCTGCTGTCCCCGACCAGTACTTTTATCATTCAACCCTGGACATAACACGCTATTTTCAAGCCAGCATTATAGCGTCTCTTTCCTGTTTTTAACAGTAACATTAGCAAAAGTACAATAACGTATCAAATTACATAATATTTGAACCTGACAGAAACTAACAAAATAAAGAAAAAAAACGAGATGATAATGAAAAGAACAACAATTGGAAAAGACAAACAGCTGGGCACAGAAATACATCTAAGATTAAAACACAGCCATGAATGACCAAATATGGACACATCTGACCTCAGCACCTCCCTTCCTCTCCTTCTCACTCTGACCTTGTCTCTCTCTCTTGGTTGTAATGGAAGCAGGGCGTGGCCGTAATTCAGGGTGTCTAAGGTCATTATAGAATGTAGTCCGAAAGAAAAAGACCTATTCACTGACGGCATTCCAGCTCCTGGAATGCTCTCACCTCAGATCTGTGTCAATCCTCAGAGTAAATAGGTTGTTTAATGTTTGACCCAGATCCTCTTCCCTGACAAGCAAATAGTGAACACAGGCTCAGATCATGACCTCAATGTAAGCTCAACTTACTCTTGCTCTTTGTCAGTCATCATTAGTCCTATTAGTTATGTACAAGCCTGTCCCTATCCCAACCCTTTACGCAACCAAGCCTTTTAATATTACAAAGAATACGAAAGTATAAAGTGTTTGACAACCTAAAAATAATGAGGTACAATTAATATCACCTTCAGCTTTTACGATAATGGAATAATGGGACAGGAGATTTTGTTATGTCTTCAGACTTCCTGGTTTCCTCCTCCTTCCCTGAGTAATTAGTACACAGGAAGTCTTGATAAGGTAAATGTTGAGATACAGCATTCAGGAATGTGGAGAATGTGCATTGTCTTTTTCTTGGTCAATAAGACTCACCTTTGCTCCTCTATCGGCTGAAAGGATTTGTTGTGTATAATGCATTCTGTGTTTTATCGGTCTGTGGCTGTATATGTGTCTGGAACAGTGGAGTCCAAATGATAAGGAAGTTTCAAATACAAACACAGCTATGTATTTACAATAAACAAAGGTAAGTCTTGAGCCAAAGCAGATCTGCACGGTCCTTTCTCTCAAACAGACGCACATTTCAGCACACATGGCAAAAAGCTTTTGGAGCAACATCAGGCAATCTGATTTCAAATAAATCCACAGAAAACATTCACAGTTTTAGGCTCGGATAAAGTCAGGGAAAGTGGGATGGGGCCACCAGGAGAAATCTGCAACTATGCCTCTTGGGCCGTTTGTTCAGCAGCTTTTGCTGGGAAGCTGGTTTCCCCAGTCGTTTTGTTCCCTTATATGGTCACAAGAGTGGTTGAGAGAAAGAGTCAGTGAGAGCACTGATGGAGGTGTGGTCTATTGTTTTTGGCGGAAGAGGTGTCGGGTTTCTTGCTGATCTTGAACCTGTGGAGCTTGTCGACATCTAGTCTGAATGCCGACAAATAAGATGATTACATGGTGTGGACAGGCGTGAAGGGACAGCTTTGTTCAGGAGAGTGAATCCTGTCCCCTTGAGACCAGTCACTGTTTATCAAGAAATAGGAAACAGAGGCAGAAACGGGTTCAAATGGCAGATGATTAACAAAGATGCTGGCCTGCATTCTCAAACAGCTCATAACTTTGTAGGAATGTCTTTCATCCAGCTCTTCAAAATCCTACATCTGGATCACTTGCTTCCCTCACACCTGATTATGTAATGCCAAAGAAATCCCCTCTATTCAAAAACCACTGTTTGCTGCAGTGCAGCCGTGCATGAATACTTCCTCGAGCTTCATCTGTGATCGTCTAATCCAAGCCACTAACAGGAAAAGTGCAGATGGAACACATCAAATGACTTGTACATAATAAGCAGTCAAGAGGCACTGGCTACGATTCTATGGACTGCAGGCTCTGTAATGACATGCCAGAGTGAAAAGGGTAGGAATGTTTTTTGGTAAGTAAGTCATGAGAGGAAAGGGGATGATGAAATGATGACTACAGGTATTGACTGACTGCAGGTGCTCTTCTCATCCCCTCAGCATTATTTGACCGCGTTCACTAATGTGTATCTGCCTAGCAATGACACCACACACACTGTGTAGCAGGGACACACAAACTTCCAACAGGTAAAACAGTGGAAAGGTACTTTAAACTACCTCACAATTTATTTCAAAAGGAGCTATTAAGGGTATATTCCTAAAATGTCCCCCAATCCCATGCTTTGTACAAGAAATTCCCCTGAATAATTCCTCAAATTGAATGTAAAGTTATGTCCACAATATTTTTGGTAAAAATCAACCCCAAGTGAGTAAAACATGAACTATTGGAATATAATATGACATACACAGGATAGACCAAATTTGTACTAAATTGCACGGTCTAGAAATTAAGGTCAAAAACCTTTGGTGATACAGCTCCCCCTGGTGTTGGATATATACAACAAACCTTTCCCAAAATCAATCCAGTATTTTCTTGCACTAAGGGTTACTCTCTGACCTTACACTGCCTCGGGGGCTACAAGGCTAAGTAGCCCTGCATTTAACAGGTTGTGTAAAACGGGTTACTACTACAACGCTGGGATCACTCACATGGTGGAATTGAAAATACAAGACTGTTTACATCACAACATTTTGTGTATAAAACTGTGAGCCCGCTGTTCTTGCATTTTGGCCTTCTGCGAACATGACAACAGAGTTTCAGAGCAAATGCAAAATACGACACCTTAGAAGGCAACACAGAGTAAAAACTTTTGAAATTGCTGTGTAAACTGACAGGCAGTGAAAACTGTCTGAACACAGCCCCACTTTGTGCAACAGCAACATAAATTGCGGATTATACAGTTGTTATGCTTTATTGACTAGGATCGCAAGGACTCAACATCAATATTTCGTCCATCCACACACAATTATGCTCTTCAGCATGCACCTGCCTTAATCTCTAACCGTGTTTCAAACACTTCTTCTTTACAGTGATAACTCCACAAGCTAATTAAGACACTAAACTTTTCTCGTTCCTGCGTACTCTAAGTTATCTCGTGGGAGACATCACAGTGATGAGACTCCAAATTCAGCTGACCTCTGCAATTCTTTACCTGTAATCGCTGTAACGTCCTTTTCCAGCCAAATCCTCTTCCTCTCGGTGTATGAGGTCAGTTTGAAGGCTGAATTTTAATAACTGGAGGTTAAACTAATAACTGGAGGTTAAACTAATAACTGGAGGTTAAACTACTGCTGATTAAACCACTTACTCATGTTTAAACTATTATCTCGTGTAACATGCTTGAGCACAAATTCAGGGTACGTGTACTTTACTTTTTGTACTTACCAAAATGTAAAGTCCATGTACTTTTTCTCTTTTTAGCACATCTTAGGCATTGTGCTCTCCACTACATGTGTCTGACAGATGAGGTTACTGGTAACTTTTCAGATTATCATTTTTCAAACCCTTCGTATCCCCTGAAAACTGTGGATCTCCAGTGTAGATTTTGAATCTTTGCTTGTTGTATGGCAGAATTAGACTGTCTGCCTTTTGTCACCCAAACCAGGTTTGTATTACAAATTATAAGGATACTCTACTTCTTATCTACTGGTTTATATCATTCGGAAAAGCATGGGAAGTTTAAACCCCTTGTTCCCAGAAATGATTAATACTGTTTCTTCCTAAAGTCTGTTCTTGATTCAAGAAAAGGTCCTTTAAGTACGCTTCTTGCTCTTCCTGGAATCAGTGAAAATCAGAAAGAGCTGGTCTCCCTTGATGCGTTCAAAGCCATCTTAAAAGACTCGGTTGCTGAAACATCTGGTTGCAGATATCATTTAATCCATGACGACGATTACTTGTGACAATTACTTATAGTTTATCGAGATGCAATTTGTTAATTTATTTTATTTAAGTCCATATGTTTTTTGTGTGTTGCTCCACCTCTTGGCCTGTTTGTTTGTTGTTTGTTGTTTGGAATAATAGTGAAAAAAGGACCATTAGTGACCTTATGCTGTTAGGGAAATGCCTCCATCATGTGGTCAGATACAAGAACTAGTACCGCCAGAATTAAAGTTGAATCCACTCCACCACTAAAATTATACAAATTTAAATTGTATTCAAATTTGTTAATCTCTTCTGTGTATTAAAGTCATGTCCAAAACTCCTCCTTATTTCCTCATTGTTGTTACCAACATACACATATAGACATATATACACACACAAAGACAGACACTCTTAGATCCCGGTGAATCCAGATCGGGGGGAGTAGACCACCAGTCCGTTTAAAGGGTCTGATCCTTAGTTCCACAGGGGCTTGCCCTAATATCAAAATACCTCAGGACTGTTATAGTTGATGACGAGAAGACTCTTCCATCTTCTCACTGCTTCCATCTGGATGTCTACCTTCTCCTCCACTGATGCACTTGACAGGTAGTACCTAAAGACTATTTAAGATGGTCTCGCGACCCTGAACACGATTAGCAATTTACAGACAATGAATGATTAAATGTTTAAGTTGATAATGAGGAGACTCACCTATCTTCTCAAAACCTCCATCTGGACGTCTATCCTTCTTCCTCTGATAAAGCCCCTGTTTGCCAGATACAACTTCGTCCTCACCTGTCAATGGTAGCTCTCCTTTAAATGATCTATGCAGGTGGTCGGGTGCTGGGTTATTAATTTAGAGATCAGGAAACGAATAGGCCCCAAGGATCTGTTTGAAAATGAAGCTGACTAGGATCATCCATAAGCACCATTAAAAAGAGATACGCACACAAAAATGTTTTCATCCTGCCATCAAAGAGTAGAATGAAGAAAAATTTAAACTTATACTTTATGTACATTTCAGTTATTTAATGCCTATAATTTTGCATGGGCAAAGCAAGATTCAATGGAAAAATCATAATTCTGGTTAATAAAGATTGAAAAAATTGAAAGTAGTTGAAACTTATGAAAGAATAAATGCTTTGGATTGAGATAAAGGAATGTTTTCCTCATTGAGAGAATGTTGTGTTTCAGGACGCAAGCTCAGACAAGCTCAGACTACAGTCCAGACAAAACAATCCAACTCTGAGAAAAACAAAAGACACCGGTCTATCAACTTGAGGGCAAAATGTGTCTCTTAGAAATCCACTTTCATAAAGATGTGAAACAACCATCACTCCGTTTTTTCACTCAGTGTCTCCAAGATGGTAAAGCAGGGGTGCCATGGAACCCTTAACCTTTCAATCAAAGGATTATGTAGCACACGTTTTGGAGAAAAATATTGGTTCAGCGTTTTTTTAAATTTGTAACTTGAATAAAATTATAGATTTTTTTTTAAAATAATTTGAATTAAATATCTTATTTTTAGTTATTATCCATTTTCATTGTATTATTTATTCCATCCCATGTTGGCAATGATGGAGAAACCTGGAGGCGCATGATTAGGAGAAACAGTCTGCATGATCAAAACCCAAATGGTGCTTTGTTTTTGGACCTCTATGCTAGTTATGGACTGTCAAGTCCTCTATTCTGAGGGCAGCTGAGGCCATATGGTTATTGATGCCTATTGTGGCGGCAACTTGAGAACCCGCTGATGGACACCAGTGGTGTAGGACGCCGTTAAGCTGAAGAAGGAGGCCTTTCGGACTCGGTTAACAAAGAGATCTACTGAAGCAGCAGACAGGTACCGAGAGACCGGAAGGGCCACAGCTTCTTCAGTAGCGGAAGCAAAAACCTGTCCGTGGGATGTCTTAGCTCCATTATAGGAAGGATGATCATTTCAGCTATATCTGTAGAGATCATGACCATAAGTGAGGGTTATGAGTAGATGGACCTGTAAATTGAGAGTTTTGCCTCATGGCTCAGCTATTTCTTCATCACAACAGACTGAGACAATGCCTGCATTACTGCTGATGCCGCACCTTAACGCCTGTCCATCTCAAATTGCCACGACCAAGGCTGCAAGAGTAAAACCTTGGTCGACCGTTCCACAACCAGGACGCAGTCTGGATTTATTCCTCCTGTTTCCTTCTAGCAACGCTGGGGTGGAGGTTGCTGTAGTTTTTCCATGAAATATTATTTCAAATTCCAACAGGTAAGCAGACTATAAACAAAAGCCTGACAATAGACAACAGTAATACGGGTGAAGAACCTTAATTTATAGTAACTGGTACATTAAGAGTCACCGAAAACAACTATGGTTGAAACCACATGTTGCCCTTTATCAGTGGAGTGCACAGCTTAATAAAACTCTGTGACAGGCAGCGGCCGTCTGTGGGAGTTTACCTGATGTAACATACATAGAAATCTGGTTTAGCTATATTCAGTGTGGAGGAGGCCAAAGGGCTAACAGTTGAACTCATGCGTAACCTCTGAAAGGAAGCGTGAATACAGTTTTGTTACAAGCCACACAAGGCCCTTTAAGAAGGGGTCCTTATGAGTATCGCGTACCTGTGATATGGGGGAACAGGGGATTTGTAGTTTTGTTATGTGTTTAGAGCCTGAGAGCCTCCGTCCTATAAGGAGTGGGTTTTCTTGCCACTCACAGTAAGGCTGTGTGTATATTTGATCATAAAAATAAAGTGACCGTACTCAGGTTCAGAGTTGGTCTAGACTCTGATCTTGTTACCTGCCGCGAACCCGAGCTAAGCTAGTCAAACAAGCGTGATACCAGAGGTTTCCTTACTACGGGTCGAGAATTCGGAAAGGTATCATTGTCACTGTCACTTGTCATTGTCACATGTCACAGTAAGTGTGATGATTAGATGATCGGGTCATGGCATCTCCAGAACTAACATATCTTGTCTCGCGTTCCTGTTCTGCTGAATCCACCAAAGAAATGCAGCAGCCAACAGGGTCATTGGCGCCGTAGACTTATTGATGAGGAGCAAAAACTAGCTCCTTTTGGCTGGTCCCACACAGGACCATTTTTAGCAGAAACGGCTGAAAAAGTTAACATTTGAAAAACATAATTTCCAACAGGACATATTTCTGTTGGACCGGAAGGGGCATTACTTCATTCGTACAGGTGTAAATCCTTTATTGATCACATACGGTCAGACTGCCAATCATTTCTCTGCATTTGACCCATCCTTGAGGGAGCAGTGGTCAGCCCATTTGAAGCTCCCGGGTCTGGGTCTTACTTGAGCCGGCTACCTTCCGATCTTCCAATTGGAGGACGGCAGCTACAGCCGCCAAACACAAAGTGTCTCCAACTCAAATTTAAGAGGAACCCAAATAAAGCCTACCGCTTCTTAATGTGGTGCTGCTGCCAACAAAAAAGGTTCCACCACAGAAGTATTGTTGTGGTTCCTCCAGTTCAAGCATAGCAGAGAAAACAATCCGTATGCTCCAACGATATCCATCAACAAACAACATCGAGATCGAATATCAATCCAACGACAGTCATCCCAAGTCTGAGATCCAAGGTGTCAATTAGATTTAGCCAATGCAGAATGAAGTGAGGCTGTTTCCTGCTGACTAGGACGTAGGAACTTCTATCAAGAGGTTAAAGTTGGCTCTTTACTTTCGACACCTTAACCAACATTGTACTGAAGTCCAGACACCTTTAAGAAGTAAACTTATAATTAAAAAAAAATCACCAGGAATCTTTGGACTGGAATCATTTTTTATAACATGATGAATGTATCATGATGATATTCACTGTAGAATAGGTAAACAGTACCACATCCCAATGCGTCATACTGAACATTTAAGTGACCAAAAAGGAGTTTGTGCAGCCTGAACAAATCATCGCCACTTAGGTTCAGTATACACTTTGACATCATTCATTATTATCAAGTTTTAAAGTTGAATCCTCTCCATAACCGAAACTGGATGTGTTTATCACTCGTGATATAAAGTAAGTCACCTGACACCGTCTATCACACCATCAGTGCATCCGCACACCTGACTCTAATCCGGTTCCTCAACAACAATCCGGTTTGTGAATAAAACCCCAGCTCTACGAAGACCTAGGCCAGTCCTAGGGTTCACAGCAGTGTGCTTTTAATAACGATCAGATCACACCTTTTTTGTGCATGAAAAATGAATAGAATGTTTCTCAAAATACCACATTGTTGAAACTTAGTTCCGGTAGTGGTTGATGGCTACGTGGTCTTCAGCTGGTTAATCTGGGTCCTCTTCCTCCAAACTCGTGATGTTACATCACTCATTGAAAATCTGGTTGGACTTGTTTTCTACTTCAACTGAACACATAACTCCAGGAGGTAGATACGCCCACACATGTTTGCACTTGTCCACAGTGTTCGCTCAAAGACTTGCATTGTTGAATCCCTTTACTTCGCCTCAAGAGTGTCAAACCAGGCTGGAATCACGATGGCGGACAACATTTTTGACATTGAAAGCAAGACGGCCTTCACGGATATCGTCAACAGAAGTGAACTTGTCATAGTTGACTTCCATGCACAGTGAGTAACACAGAAATGGCTGGTGGTAGATCATTTTTAATTCGAAACGACTCACACGGTGGTTTTCGCCAGGTAGATCCTGAAGAAAACAAAGAGCAAATGTCTCTTTTCTCTGTTAAGTATTTTACACGGTTAATGATTTGTATTATGAAGGTCAAGCCATCATGAGACGTTTGCTTTTAGGTTGAATGACGTAATGGAGAAATCGAGCTGTTTTGTTGGAGGCGTGTTCTCACGGATTGCTGTCTAGATTTTACTAAGTGTATCAAAGTTTAAAGATTAATTGAGTTGTGACATGAATGTGTATTTCTTCGCTCTGTGTTTTAAAATCTTTACTACCTTGTATTCATTTGCTCCTACTACTGATGACATCCCCTCTTCAGAGTGAAAACTTTAAACTGCTCATCTCTTTTCAGTTGGTGTGGACCGTGCAGGACACTTGGGCCCATTTTGGAGGAGGCGGTTAAAAAACGGCATGGCCGTGTTGTCTTGGCAAAAGTTGACGTTGACGAAAACGATGAACTGGCGAGGGAATACAACGTGAGACGCATTGTATTTGTTTAATTGTTTGTAGAATATACAGGCAGGATTGTAAAGGTAGCACAAATAGAGATTAACAACATTAACAACATTCCCTGACAATTAGCGCCAAACAATGTTTAAGAAGTGGTGTGACATATTTAAAAATCACATTTACTGTAAAAATGTATGAAATGTTTCATGTCTATGAAAAATAAAACATACTTACTTCTTATACAAATATTCCAAACACAATGTTGATGTTAAATTAAGATGAATTCAATTGAAATCTAAATTTAAATTGAGTAACATGCAAATTCAAACTTTAGGACAGAGGAAACTCATGTTCAGGTTGTTTATAATTAGTGCTGACAAAGGTGACAGAAGTAAAAGAATGAAAGCTTGATGAAGGAGACGCAGTAACCTGGTATTTTGCCCACTAGCAAAAGAACACCTATTATATGCGGCTAGTCTACCTGGCAAGTATGAGATATGGCCTCTCAGAGAGGTGGGTAGGGTTTTTGGAACAGAGATGGGTGTCCTTCGAGGCTCAATGAAAAAAATGTGACTAAACTGGACTGCCGGCAAGACTTGTGACAGCACAAGAAACACATGCATATTCAGACAGAAGTCCAAATTATGCGGAAAAGGTCAACCAGGTGTATTATATTTGCTCAGAACTCTTAACCAGACATTTTGTTTGTGACATTCTGACCGTTGTGTCCACGTTGCCATGGTGACAGCTGAAGTCAGTATGCGGAAGTATTGGTGTTTAAGAGTTTTAAGTAAGTATAAAACACCTTTTTTTTCCTTTACTGTAGCTTTGGGTTCTGTGCATTTTAGGGTCATTATTAAGTTTATTTGTTGTTTTCGGAAGTTTGATTAAAACTTTATTAGAAGTCACATGACTGCATGACGCGGAAGTTAAGTGAAGCTAACACTGCTAATGAAAATATCATGACACGTTTGCGTTTTATATCTGTTTCGTTCACTAAATGAAGCCGTAAAGAAGTGTGCCCGGGGATGCATTACTTTTAAGTTTCCTTCGTAAACACTTTGGTTCTTGTGGTTTTTTTCAGATCGTTTAACTGACCGTTGTGTTGTACCTTTTGCAGCGTGCGTGTGTTGTGAAATTGATGGTTTCAGAGCGTTTGCCCCTGGTAGCCACCGTAATTATTTATATCCAACAAATCAGTGGAGATAGTGGGGCGATCTCCAGCCGGACCTTCTCACAGGTCGCAGTCAGACATGCTTAATACTTCCAGCCAACCTTGAAAATTCTGGTGACAGTCAGTGTAAATTTCTATATTAGCTTAATAGCTAGTTTTTTGAAAACACATTTAAATTAAACTATTGGATTAAATATTCGGCTTTAATACATTTAAAATGAACAATAACATTTTATTCAATATATTGTTACAAGACAAAAAAGTTATGACTTAAAAAGAAATTTTTACACCACTTTTTCCAATCAATCAATCAATCAATCAATCAATCAATCAATCAATCAATCAATCAATCAATCAATCAATTTATATAGCACCAATTCACAACAACAGATGTCTCAAAGTGCTTTCCAGAAAGAGCAGGTCTAGACCAAACTCTTTATATAATTATCTTACAGAGACCCAAACCCTTGGCGATAGTGGCGAGAAAAAAAAAATTCCTTTTAACGGCAGAACTGACTACTGGCCTGACCGCTTGGGTTTTGTGAGGCAATCCTAGAAATCTGTTTTATGTGGGAGTCCAACGACATATCCCGATCAAAGATTCTGATCCTCTAGTGACTCCCAGGTTCCTCACTAGAGGTCAAGGTGCTAGAGGTCAAGGTCACACCAACCAGGGTAGTTATATTATCAGATAAATTGTTTAGGTGCTTCGGTCCTTTTTTAAAATATCGTTTGGAGCTAAATGTGACAACTCGTTGCTATTTATGTAAGCATATGCTGCTTTAGAATCAATTTATATATATTTAGTTATAAAAAAGGCGTAGTCTACATTATAGATTATATAGATAAAGCTGATTAAACCTTTTTTAAAACAACACAATATTCTGATAGTATGTTTGACACTTTTATGTTTTTAAGTCATAACATCTTTGGGCTTATCTTGTAACCCCTTGTTTCTTCTGTCTTAAGGTGGTCAGCATTCCAAAAATCCTCCTAATGCTGGGAGGTAAGATCATCGAATCTTTTGAGGGGTGCAAACGTTTGGATGAAGTGGATGCAATTATCAACAAAGCTATTGGAGAATAAACTAACTTTCCCAAATAATTATGTTTGTTAGGGTTCTTTTTTTGTATGATTTTGATATGGTGTACTTGTCCAAGTCTCCACTGTCAGCCTGTTTAGTAATACCCAACAAATAAATCTAACTAAATCCCAGTGGCTCTCTTTCCAAAGCCCCCAACCACCTCTCTTTAAGACGTACTGCTACTGCTGTTTTGTTTTTCTAGTCTAAGTTCTGAAGCTGCTGTACTCTCGCTGTAACTTTAACATTTGAAAGGGTGAGTGAAATAATGATGTAAAGGATAATAACCACATGAATATGAATTAATTAATCAAGTTGTCACAGTACCTGTGGTATGTCTGCAGCATTCTGATGAATTTATTTCACCAAAATACAATGATGAGTACTACAAATGTTAGAATGAATTATTGAATGACACATGTTATCATATGCAATGAATAAACGCTCTTATTAATGTTAGAATCTTGTGAATAATTTGTATCAAAGGTAATGGATGTAAACAACAAATACATTTTTGCATGTCATCTTACTTTTTTTGTGTGCCAATAATTACAATATTGGAGCACAGAAAATAAAGATTAGTGTTTATTTTGTAAAATGAGGTCACCCTATTGTGTAAAAAAATGAACTATTAAAGTGAAATATGACAATTACAAGATAGAGTCTCCTCAAGATTAATATGCACCACATTTGAAAGAAATTGGATCCTCGGGCGAAATTGCCCGAACATGTTTGAAGATAAAGCTCCCTCTAGTGTTTGAAGTATATCACTGAAATTTCCCAAAATCAATCCAGATCTTCCCCATAATAAGGTTTAAAGAGGGTATTAAATTTGAAAAAGAACAAACGGCAATGACGAGAGGATGGACACTAAAGAAGGAGAAAAGGACTTTTAGTGATGGGCGAGGCAGACAGATAGCGATGGGAAGGATGTGCAGCAGGTAAGGATGGTGAAGAATCGAGATGGATGGAAATGTGCTTACAGGTGAAGAGAGCATTAGGGCAAGATAGAATAAGTCATTTGAAGAACTCATGAATGAAGAAAACAAGAGAGAAAAAAAGATGGAGGATTTGAGAATTGTACATAAGGAAATTCAAAGGGTCAGCAAGGATGAAGTGAGAGCAACTTTGTAGAGGATGAAGAATGAAAAGGCAATTTGTCCTGATGGCATACTGGAGGACGTATGGAGGAGTCTAACAAGGAGTTTTAACAAGATTTTGAAACCCTATCCTGGAGAGTGAGGAGGAGGATGCCTGAGCAATGGTGGAAGAGTGTATCTGTGCATAGTCCTTTGAGTTTGCAATATTTGAGGCACAGTGTACCTTATTTTTCCGCTTTTAAGAATATTAAACTCAGTCTTTAAACTCAGGGTTGAATTTATTTCTTTGTTTCTGCTTTTTACTATTATTCAAATTTTTTATTATTATCTTGTGTTAATTGGTTAATTATGATGAAAACCACTGTTTTTTTTTACTGGTCATTAGCCTGCATTGAAAAGCCAGAAGTCACGCCTTTGAACACAACGCATAAATATACAGTCAACACTCTGGAGTCACATACCAGGCATTGACTCCGCCACCAAAAGCCAGTAAGACTGGATGGTTTCATGACTGCTCTTGCAGGATGGGAGGAGAGGTGTGGTGCTCCAGCCCATAGCTATTTCAACCAAGGGATGTAACGGACAGATCATTAAGATCTTCATTCCCCCTCTCCAGGTTTTCTTCCAACTGCTCCATTCTGTCAATAAAAGTCACAATGTCGTCCAACTACATCATAGTCCAGGAAGACGCTAGTCTGACCTCATCGGTCAGCCTGTCCGTCAACTCAGCAAACAAGAATACAGTAACATACAAAGAATACAAAAGTCACAAATTAAAATACATTGATAACATTGATGTGTTAATGTGTGCAATTAGGTTGTTGTTTTTTTACACAAAATAACAAACCACAATTGGTTTGTTATTTAGAGCTTTTTCCGCAAGAATCTCTCTTCTGTCCTCTCCAGTTTCCACAGCAGCTCCTCGTCGTTGTAGATTCTCTTTTCCAGAAATCATCCATGCCAAACACAACTGCATGTTATATTGTCGTAATGTAATCTAATAGTGTAGCCTATTTTTTATGAATGATATTTATCAGTGCAGTCTGAATAACCTTTGTTTCAAGAATTAATCTGGCCTAGAAGAGCCAGTGCTCATGCTAGAATGTGACTTTAGTTGCTGTTAGCCAGCAGGTTAATGGTTGGACAGTTAACTTTACCCATACAATCATAGCTACTAATTTCATCCAGATGAAACATGTGGAATTAAAATCTACCAGGTTCTGGTGATGCTGGGTGATTCTGGTTAAAATGAGAGATGTCTTTGCTCAGAAATTAGACCATGGTTTTCTACACAATGTTAGCTCTCCAACTTCGGGCTGGAGGGTGACCAGATCAGAATGTACCCCGCGAGGAAACGAGAATTTTTGTAAGGGACAATGTGGGACACACGTTACCAATGCTTTTTAATATAATGTCTAACAAACTTTTTAATTTAGAAAATAAAGCCTAACAATAGATTATGCAGGTCACAGGATTTGCGGGTAAGACTTTACAAATAGGCCTTTATTTTATTGGAACTTTCCTTTTCATAAATAGCAACTTAGCACTTAATATAAAGTCACTTAGATTATTACAGTGAAGCCACCATCCTCTTAACCCAAATTCAACAAATGCTTTTTATTAGATTTAGCAGCGACGTTCAGTGTCTTTGTTCCTTGAAGCAAAATTGACCACTTCTCTACAACATGAGCTTTTCTCTGCCCAACGTCCTGAAGGCATCAGTCAGTACTCCTCACAAAGTACAAGTTTCAGTACAACCTCAGCATTTTCCTTCACAAATGCAAACTCTCCTTTCAGTTCCTCTCAACATTTTCAAGATTCTGATGAGCGACTGAAGATATTGTACACCATGGACTAGATGTCAATGTTTGGGGGCGGCTGTAGCTCAGGGGGTAGAGCGGCCGTCTCCCAATTGGAAGATCGAAAGGTAGTCGGACCCTGAAACCCTAACTCCCGGGCGCTTCAAATGGGCTGCCCACTGCGCCCTCAGGTACAGAGAAAAAAATGTAAATATGTTGTACTGTGTATGGCTGTGTGTGATCAATAAAGATTTCTTAACTTATCACAAGCATCATTTGCAAAGGGCTGCAGTATGTGGGCCACAGTTTATGATTCCATTTTTGTCTGCTTTCAGCTACTAGAAAATAGAGTCTACACTATCGTTATCAGCTGTGGGGGCTGAAAGCATGTCACGTTCATTTTCCTTCAACTTATTTGTGATTTGTTTGTGTATAGTAAAAGATGACCCATCGCTAACCTCTTAAAAGGTCATTTATCTTCTTTTTAAGACCCAATTCAGGTGTCCAATCTCTGACAGATGGTAGGAAAAGTTTTGAAACTATGTGATCTAACCATGATAAGAAACATCTTAAGCCCTGGAAAAAAGGATCTGTGTGCTTTTGTTGAGAAATACAAACAAAAAATGTATTTCTCAATACAAAAATGTATTTCTCAAAGGCAGATAGCTGTTCTCCTCGTCTCTCTCTGTCTGTTTCCGCGCTGCAGTTTCTTTTCTGCACCTCAGCGTCGCGTCATCTAACACCGCTCTCTCATTGGCTGAGGCAGACAAGTACAGGAGCTGGTTTTGCTGCAAATGGTAAAAGTTAAAATGCTGCTGAATCGTTGTTCTACAGAAATTAGATCACAGTCTACATACGATTAAATGCCTCGCAACTATGTTCTCATGATCTTTGGAGTAGTAGATCAATTATAATTCACCATTGTCTTCATGGGTGAATAAAATCTGCAGAAACGCCTGGTCAAAAAGAAAAAATGCTTCATGGAAACTACCCTTTACACAGGAAATGTCATTTAATTGCACAAGGGTAGAGTATTTCCTTTCGGAATGAGGATCAGAAAGGCTAAACAGCGGATCAGAATAATCCCTGGTGAGCACGGTGATGGCATTTAATGATCTAGACCACGGCAGAGTTTGTTTTTAGTACAAACTCTCAAAAAACTAAGTGGGGAAGTAAGAAATAATGAACTATTCAAGCAAGTCCAAGAAAAACTGACAGGCGCCACGATAGACTTATGCTCTGATCGAATTAAAAACCCATTCAAAACTTTGAAGACGCCGATAAAAGGGTGAATCTCACAACGACAAAAGGGGATCAGAAACCCTGAGCTCCCTTATGAAGCGCAGACTGAAGTGAATGAAGAGGAGAGGAGGTAGAGTTATGTAAAGTCACTGATAATCGGTGGATCTGGGTTTTCAGGGGAAGCTCTAAACATTGCTGCGTATGATGTTGATGATGATGTAACATTTCTGGTGAGTTTTCCTAACAACAAAACTTCTCTAGTAACTTCATCGGCTGTGTTTGCATTAAAAGCATCACCAAGACAAACACAAAAACAACCTGCACTGATCACAGAGCAGACGTCCATCTCCTGATCAAACATGTCATGTGTTGGTGGCGTTTGTGCACACGGCTGTTGACAGCTGTTCGGTGTCTGTAAACAACCTTTCCTGATTATATCACTGTTCACGTAAACTCTTAACCCGACATATTCTTTTAGAATGACTTCTATCAGAATGAAGAAAAGTGTCCGTGTAAACGCAACTATTCTTTGGATGAGGTTAGAACTTTGAAATGCGGGTTTCGGTTCTGCCAGATATTGTTGCGTTGCTGATGGCCCTGTTTTGGTCTCTGTACTCATTTCCAGCATCCTTAGTTTGTTGTTGATCCATTCGGTCCATCTGTACTCCACTGCAGCCAAGTAGCACTTTATTTACTTCAACGCCGGCTTCATAACAAGAGGAGACATGCTGACCCGGTACCATCCGAAGAACTTTCTCTAGGAATGGGTTTCCTGTTGAAGGGTGCAGGTGAGGAGTATTTATTGAAACTAGAAAAAAGCCCTCAGAGAGAACCAAAACCTATCTTTCAACCTACTGTGTTTCTTCCTATCTCATCCTTTTCTTGTGTTCAGTACCTTTTTCAGTCATTTCCTGTTCCTCTCCAGAATGAAATATCAGAGGAACAAGGCATAACAGAACCCTAGCTTTAGAAAAGTTCCTGCAGATTCTTCAATTAATGTCTGACTTATTGCCAGCCTCTGGATGCTAGAGGTCACTGGCGACAGTGACTGGAGTCTAGAGTTTGGACCTACAGACGACTTCATTAAATTTAGATTTGAAGGTTTGTGAACATGACACCAAAAGGAATACTTCCACAACAAAGAGCACTTAATACTAATAATGAATAATTAGTTTTAGACGTATTTGTGAATTTGAACAATGTATCTGAATGGAATCCTGCTCCTTTCTAAGAATATTCTATTCATAAGGGAAGTTTCCTCATTAGTGAAATCTAAATGAGTCTCAGACAATTACATCACAGACTTGATCTCGAAGAAAGAAATACTCTAGTTTAAAATCTTTATTGATATACAATGAATAATTCATCTAGAACAAAATGACGCAATTACGGTCAATTGAAACAGAAGCCAGGATTCCAATGAAGGCTGGATTCTAAATCAGACCCCAAACCAAAGTGAAAAACTGAAATCACAGGCTGATCCAACAGGTGTGAATTTCTGTGAAACTCATAATGAATCTCAGTGGTGTTTGACCCTTGAACCCCCCCCCACGTACCTGAAAGCCCTCCTGACAGCATATAAGCATGCTTCTGATGAAATGGTGGATGGCGTTCCAGGAGATCTCCTCCCAGGCCTGGATCAGGGCAGCAGTAAGCTTCTCGACAGTCTAGGGTCCTACTTGGTGGCGTCTGCATCGACATCTCAGAGGTTATGTTGGTATCAATGCCTTCATCATTCAGGACCTAGAGGAGGACCCCCAGGAGTCCACCTCACCAGTGTAAGGTCTGACAATGGTTCGGAAGTTTTCATCCTGGTACCTAACAGTTGTTGGGGTACCTCCAAGGATCTGCCTTCCCAAACAATCACTGACTCACAACCAAACCTGTCCTGCTTGATGTTTCAGGCAGCAGAACCTTCTCCACAGCGTCTCCAGACTCTTTCTCGCCTGTTGCATGAGTTCAGAGAACCTGCTCTCATCTGTGAGGAGAACGGGGCACCAATGGAGGCCCTGCCCATCCTGTTGTTATCTGAACATCAGTCCAGCTGCATGGTGCTGGGCTGTGAACGCAGATCCCACAAGAAGATATTTGGCCTTCATGAGACCCTCATGGAGTCTGGTTCTGACAGTTTGGTAAGAAAAATCACACCAGTTGTTGCTGGAGGTCAACTTGGATACATTTGGTAGATCTCCTCCTGTTCCTCCTCCCAATGAGGAGCAGATACCGGCCCTTCTGCTGGGTTGTTGATCTTCAACAGTCCTGTCAGCTCTCTTTTCTTTCAAGTGACATTATCAGATGACCCGTTTACCTTTGGATCATTTGGATAAACTAAATGTCATAGCAACAACCTTTGCAATCAGAAACAGCATTTACACACACTCAACACACAAATTCATACACGACTTATGTTGCCTCTGCAGCGGTCTGGTTGTGATTTGTAGGCTGACCTGGTCAGGTTATTTTTGTTTTGTTTTATGGTTTGTATTTATAAAAAAAACTAAGAAAACATCAAGCCCCCCTTTGTTACTAATTATCATACCAACTAAGGTTTATTCTCAAAATCTTAACTTCCGTGAGTCATAATCTTCTATTTCCAACTCTAATTTATGATTTCATCACTCCTGCTGTACTTGATCAATTCTTTCGATGGCTTTTGTTTCAGACAGTTATGTCCTCTGTACTAGTCGGAGTTACAGTGGGCAATTTCATCCTGATCAGTTTTATTCCTTTTCCAAATACAGTCTTTTGATTTTTCTGTTTGTTTCTCATCACAGCCGTCGCCAGTGACCGGCCTTGTATTCTGAATGGACCTGTATTCTGACCGGCCCTGTATTCTGAATGGACCTGTATTCTGAATGGACCTGTATTCTGACCGGCCCTGTATTCCTTCCGGCCCTGTATTCTGAATGGACCTGTATTCTGACTGGACGTGTATTTGCTGCTGGCTTTTAGCGATTAAAGCTGAAATCCAGAACACCTATCGACTCCTTTATTCCTGCACTTCACTAAGTCCCAGTTTTGGTACATTGTTTTTTAGTTAACTCAAACACTTGCTAAAGAGTTCTGCTTGATGTTCACAGCCAGGTTCCCGAGGCACAGACACAAACATCAGGTCATGTCTTTCTTTCTCACATTATTAAGAGTGAAGGTGCACTATGACTTAGGAGGGACTTTATGCTGAAAGAGAAATGCCACCATCATGTGATCAAATACTAGAACTCAGTGAAACCCCATAGACCTTCTTTCAAGTTAAATCATCCCCGACTCTAAAACTAGACGTGCTTATCCCTCATCTTACAGAGGTTAATGCGATATATTGTCCAATCTTCTTTTACAGGAGATTGTTACACACGGCCCATCTGCTCTTCAAGTATGAACAGTGTCAAGCTTTTAAAATATGTTAGAATCGAACAAAATATGAAGCTCAGCAGGAATTAATACGGTTGATGGAGGCTCACGCCCATCACTAAACAAAAGACGCCATAGCTGTTTGTCTTGTGATGGAAGTGAGCATTTGAAAGGTGGCAGCTGTGAATAACTTTGATTTATTTGTTGGCTGTTGCTAAGTAAGGTTTAGGGCTGTCTGCCGTACCAGAGATGTACCAAACAACACCATGACACTTATTAGCAGGGTTGGGGCGGCTCCTTTATTGCCCTATTACTCTGCTGATGAATGAATCCAGGGCCTCATCATCTTTGATCCCCACAAACTGTTCAATGACATCCCCACCCCTCATTCCTACGACGGTCGGAACGGCAGACACCTGAAGAGAGAAGTCAGAGATAAAAGAAAATATGACATATTCACCTTCATACTAATAATCTATATAACCTTTCTTTGCTAATATAGATTCTATATAAAAGTCAACAAATGCAGTGTATCTTACCCCGTATTTGAGTGCCAGGTCTGTGTGTTCGTCTACATCCACTTTTGCCATGGCAACACGGCCTTTCTGTTTTTCAATAGCCTTCTCCAACCTTGGCCCAAGGATCTTACAGGGACCACACCAGCTAAAAACAGATGAGTTGAACATAAAATTCTCTACCAGGTCTGCAGCTCACTCGCAATAATACTCAAATAGTTAAGAGTAACTATCGAATAGAAGCTTTTATTGAGAAGTCCATCCCTGTTCTGCAGTTAAAACGTATACAGCAAATTGCATCCCTGATAGAATCAAGTGTAACGTATTGGAAACCCTTTGGAAATTGAGACCCCTTTATTAAACGTGCCATATTAGTGGCAGAGAAGCTGTAAGGATCTCTTCAAAGGTCAGAGCCCGATCCACAACAACCGCCTAACACCAGTGTTAACACGGACTTCTTTAATTGGAAAGGATTAAACTTTACAAGCATGGCTGGCTGCAACCCAGAATCAGCACTGCTGATTTTTAGTTTGTGGGTTTATTAATTTCTCTACAAACTCATTAAACGACATTATGGCGACCAGCACTGTTTTTTTTATAGTGAGATTAGTCGTCTACCAACATCACCATCACCTCTGGTACTCACTGTGCGTGGAAGTCTATTAGCACAGGCAGTTGGCTTTTGATGACCCTCTCTGTGAAGTCTTCGTCATCCTGTACATTGAAGGACACTCCACGTTGGGGTGTGTGTGGAAGGTAGCAAAGCAGAGTGCGTGAGGGGGAGAGGAAGGACACCCGCGTTGTGGTGGACTGCACGGAGGTGGTGAGAGAAGAGGAGGATATGGTTGCAATGGATGCTGGGAGGCAGCGGGTCTGTTTTGCATGGAGGGTCGAAATTCTGCGTAGAAGCAGTCTGTGAGCCATCTGTGTTTCAGACATGAGACAAAAGAACAGAGACTCACTCATTTTTTCATTTATAACGTTAAAAGGACTTTTTTCTCAGTTGTTCGAGGAACAGCTAGCAGGGACCAGGGACGACAACACATTAAAAATATAATTTCATGTCACGACTTTGGACAGGTTTAGGATGTCACTGAAGAAGGAATGCAAATATATTTTCAAGTTGCACTATTACAATTCTGGTATAATCCTCTGCAACACATTTATGTGAGCTAAAGCATTTAGAGTTTAACTTCAAGAACAAGTACACAACAATTTTTTCTGCACCATCGCAGAGGAAAAGGGCATGAGGGCTCAGGTGAGGTCCAACCTGTCACCAGCTGGAATCAACTGGACAAAGTGATACCTCCCTGGAATGAAGGATAGGACACTCTTAGCCCCTGATACTTTGAGGCGGTTTGGTCTGGATGCGTATGGGTCATTTACAAAATCACGGCCAATGCCACCAGCATCCCTCCCTTTGCGGCTGCTGGGCCGAGCCGAATCCATACCCCATCATCTGTATCTAAACATTTCACGAGTCTCCGTGTTTGCTTTGACTGCGAGGCTTGATGCTCTGTTGCCTTTCCTAGTTCTAAATGATCGTATAATTATGATCCTCCATCCTTTTGTCAAAACGCATACAGTAACAATTTAAAAAGGATAAATCCCTCACCGGTCTGTACGAACATGGTGGCATCCATAGGAAAAAGACACACTCCTATGGAGTTAAAAGGGCTTTTTCTAAACAAACTGTAATTTATTTTACTCGCAGCTTAATGTTTACAAAAAACATAGTTATGAATATTATGTCCATTTATTCAAAGACATAACCCCTAGATTTTACACTCTGAACCTTTAAGACAGAGTGCATTCATCTTAAACAAATATAATCACACAACAATTGTTGCACATTAACATTTCCTACAGTGGTGACACCATGAACTGCACAGGTCTGCCTCTGGTGGACCAGGAATGACGGTTTGTGACGTCACGATGGGCTATGTTATGGCTATAGAAGGATTCCTGGGAAAAAAATTGTACAGAATCTATACCATCTTCTGGTTGAGCCTCAGAATCTAGTTAACTAGGGCCCAGCTTAACACAAATCAGAACCTTTGAGTTCTCCTGCTTCCAAACACAAACAAACAAACAAATGGCACCGATCTCATAATCTCCTCATGTCTTCCGGTGTTAAAGGTAATCTTAATCTACTTTGTTTGATGTTTCCTTTAACACCTGTGCCATGACATCTGACTCTTTTGAGCGTCACCTGTCTCCAGTTAGTTCTCCCTCTCGTTTTCCCGTCCCCCGTTAAAACTGGCCTCTCTGCTCCTGCTCAGAAACAACAATTTATTTTTAAACAGTTAAAACTAGATCAGTAAATATATCCTCAATATCAACTACATTTTTCACCAGCTCGCTCGTAGCCGTTTTCACGTGCAGAATGTTTTCTGCGTGTGTACCGGCGTTCAATTACGTCAAGTCCAACTTTGCCCTCTTCGTCCTCTTCCTCCTCCTCCTAATCTCACGGCAGCTTCTGCTCTCCTTTCGAACCCCACAAACTCTCAGACCGCACACATTCAGACCAGACTGTCAAATGTCCCACTGCATAAGCATGAATTCAAGGAATAGCGAGTATTTTGCGTTTTTACCTTGCTGTCAAGCTAATGTTCGTTCTGTCCTCACGGACCCTGCAGGTTCTTCTTCTATGGTGCGGAGACAGAGGACCGACAGACGCAGGCCGGTGAGTAGCGCCATCCTTTGGTCAAAGTGGAAAACACATAGTTAGATAGAAGCATCTGTCAGCAATCTGTGTTTAAGACGTGAGGTAGAAGAACAGAAAAGGAGGAAGGACTAACATGTTTTTTAAGTTGTTGCGTGTGTTCTTCTTTTCCTCTGCAGGGTTGTGCATAGATGTTCAGACACCGAGCCTCTCCATGATTCAAACACCTCTCAGGAGAAATAACTGTCTCTCCACCAAACAGTTAGAACTGAGGAAACCCAGATGAAAGAAGTCCATTTGCTTCTGATTCAAGCTTCTAGTACCAGGACACAGAGAGTTTAAGAAGGTCATGTATATTTTGGATTGCACACAATTAAATCCCCATTTTTTTTAATATTATGGTCACTCTTAAAATGTAATTTAATCTCCAGTATTACATTTTAAATGATGTATGGCAGCCCACCTGCTGTACCTTGACAGCCCACCAGAGAGTTGTGGCCTAAACCGAGAATCAGAGAGTTTATGTAGAGTCGGTGGTGAAGGTAAAAAACGTCTACGTTCAGTGACTGTACATACATTAAGAGTTGTAGTCTACTGCCAGTCGGAGTCAAAGACTGAACTGTTCTCTACTTCTTTTACTATATTTGAGATAATAGGCACTATACGGTTTAAGAATATAAACACGCAAAAAATGTAAGAAAAGCTTAGTACTGTTTCTTAATCTAATAATCAAAATTTCTCCAAACAGGATTCATAGATTAGTGTTAACTATTTTTTCCCCCTTTATATTATCATTTATAAGACCTTTTTTTTTTTACTGAAATAAGAGGCCTTACTTTTAAACAATTGGACTAAGACACCCAGGACAGAAAGGCAAACTGTCGGGTGAGTGAATGATCGAATTGGCATAAGTATTCAGACTCTACTCATTACTTAGTTGAACCCTCTTTGGAAGCGATTACATCCTCCAGTCTTCTCGGGTATGACGTGACAAGTTTTGCACCCCTGGATTTGGGAATTTTCTGTCATTCCTACAGGATGTGGCCAGAACAGGAAGAGACAATTTTTGACGTCACATCCTCAAATCCACGCAGCCACTGTCTCTACTCTGATTTACTTTTAGTTAATTCTTAGTTTATCTTCAGAATCCTTGACCAAAAATAACTTTCGACCTACATGAATGTTATATTTATTTAAAAGTAAGAAAGAAAATAGTGCTTGATGTTTTGGGCATCTTTTTTGGGACCTTGGAACCTTTTGATGTGGGGCGTCAGATTTTTTTGCTCCCCCACCATGCTACTTACCAGTAAGTCAAGAAATAACCATTTGCTAACACAAAACAAGGTGTTTTAAAAGCAACTGTTGAATCAAAAATTAATTTAAAAAGAATGTGAGCTTAGGACTCAGACACTAAAAGACCAACAATAAAAATGGGTACATGAAATAATAAAGGAGAAGAGGAAGAAAATCAAATAACATATTAATGATATATACTGCAAATATGAACTAACTGCTTAAAAAAATCTGACTGTAATATATTGCGACAAATATGAGTATAAAGTATTTGCCATAAATTTTAAAATGGACAAAAAAATGAATGCATGGAATTTTATGTTCATTATTTTAAAATTGTCAGTGTTTCAGAAAAGTGAGTATATTTAAATGAATAAAAAAAAAAGAATAAAAAACGAATAAAAATGTTACTTTTAATCCAACCATACCTTGTGTCCTTTAAACATGACGTATGAATTTATGAAGGAGAGGTGGAAGAAATGTACATTTCAGGCACTTGATGTCCTTGTTCCATGTTTTTCTGCGTCACATCCTCAGTTATCCAGCAGAGGGAGCTGTCGGAGACAGATAGCAGGTTGCAGGGGGTTTGGTATTGGAGTTTGGCAGTTGAAGCCAGAACAGAGCGCTGCTCTGTGTCCCTGCTGAGCTGGGATCTGTGTGTCAGGACCAGAACACACAAGCCTCAGTCCTGCTCACCGCTAGCCTCACATACCCCTCCTGCACATGTTTACCCTCAAACGCAGCCCGAACTGTTTGTGAGTGAGGATCTTTTTTCTACACAGCTTGCCCCCCAGCCCTCTTTCCACAAAATAAACATTGCACCGGAAATTGCAGGGATATCTGGGATTTTTGAGGGGTCCCGATGGAAAGCGGGTGAGGGAAAGAACAAGGGTGCTCTCTGTGACACTTTTGAGGTGAGGGGAGGGCGAAGACGCAGAAGGAAGGTGGGGGCGTCCAAAATTGAGGGTGTGACCTTGCGAGCCATGGGTGGTTGGTGTGGTGGGCAGTATCAGTAAGATGCGTATCCACTGACGAACAGGTACAGGTGACCCAGTTTCTTTCGACCCCATCAGGGGCACCAGGACCCGGAGAGCGTGCGCTGACCTCCCTCATTCCAGAAGGTTCTGAGGCGGGCAAAAAGGTCAGAAGAAAATTATGCTCTGCAATGCAGAGAAAACTGGCCCTCTGTGTTACTCCAAACAGATAATGAGTTTTGGGATCATTATAACTGCTGCACCTGATCCAACTCCAGGTTGTTTATTTCCACAGCCTGCAGACACTGATGAAGCTGAGCTTTCAGAGCTGCACCAGAAAAGAGAAGCCAGCATGGGTGGCTGGGTTTTCTTTGCAGACAGAGGAAATACTGCTTGTGTCACAAACAAACTGGTCCGGGTTTGAAATCCACTAGGCAGAAGGAGGTAGAATTGTGAATATTGGCCCTGTGGGGAGCAAACATTCACTGCTCCAGGATACGCCCCATCTCTCGCGCAACAAGAACTTCCATTAACCGTGAACCTGGTGGGGAACGGTTGCTAGTCTTTATGTGTTGGCTTTTGGTATATAATCCAGGGTGTGCTCTATCTCGGGACCCTGCTCAGGATGAGCCGTTACTCAAAAAGGATGGATTGAAGTCTGTCTGTTTTTTCACCGTTCTTTGTTTTTGTTTTGTTTTTACACCTTTCTTATTTTACTCACTGATCAGTAGTTGTGTTGCTTTTTGATAATTGTTTTAATATTTACATTTGTGAAATGGATAAGTGATGGGTCTGACTTGTGTTCATCTTAGACAGATTCAGAAATCCTCACATGCATATCAACCATATTACTAAAAATGCATCTTGATATTTTGAAATGTATTTTGATTTTATTTTGTGTGGTCTCCATTGTCTTAGGTGATTCTCAGGTATCTTATTTGGTCTGGGGAAAACTTGCCAACTAAAGATACTATTTAACATAAATTATCCAGAATATGTAGTTATACCTTTTAAAATTCTGATTTTTTTAACTCTTAATTTTTTACTGTTTTACACAGACAGATGATTATAAGGTGACTCTGAACATGTTCTCCATGCCACATATCCAAAACAATATCCACAATGCCACGGCAAACAAAGTTGTTGTAGATGTCTCCTTTATTTTCTTTGGAAGCACCTGCATTTAATTGATATATTCTGTCAGTCTGTTACCTACATATCCTGGTGTATTCATTATCATCAACAAGACTAAAATACCTTTACATTCTTCATAATGTCCTCTCCTGATGAAAATGGGAATTTGTGATCCTGTAATCTAGAAAAAGTTATAAATAAGGAATAAAGTGAAGAAAATATTTAAAGAAATGAATAGTTTTGGGATGTAGACACTTGTATGAGATAACCAACTTGACAGCCGTATAGTTGTCAATATGTAAATGGTAAATGGACTTTACTTATGCAACGCTTTTCTGGTCTGCTCGACTACTTGAGCTGACTAGAAACATTCACACAAACATTCACACAAACATTCACACAAACATTAATACAAACATTCACACAAACATTCACACAAACATTCACACAAACATTCACACAAACATTAATACAAACATTCACACAAACATTCACACAAACATTCACACAAACATTAATACAAACATTCACACAAACATTCACACAAACATTCAGACAATCATTCACACAAACATTCACACAAACATTCACACAAACATTCAGACAATCATTCACACAAACATTCACACAAACATTCACACAAACATTCACACAAACATTCACACAAACATTCACACAAACATTAATACAAACATTCACACAAACATTCACACAAACATTCATACAAACATTCAGACAATCATTCACTCAAACATTCATACAAACATTCACACAAACATTCACACAAACATTCACACAATCATTCACACAAACATTCACACAAACATTCACACACTCATTCACACAAACATTCACACAAACATTCATACAAACATTCCCACAATCATTCACACAAGCATTCACACAAACATTCATACAAACATTCACACAAACATTCACACAAACATTCACACACTCATTCACACAAACATTCAAACAAACATTCATACAAACATTCCCACAATCATTCACACAAGCATTCACACAAACATTCATACAAACATTCCCACAATCATTCCCACAATCATTCCCACAATCATTCACTCAAACATTCATACAAACATTCACACAAGCATTCACACAAACATTCACACAAACATTAATACAAACATTCACACAAACATTCACACAAACATTCACACAAACATTAATACAAACATTCACACAAACATTCACACAAACATTCACACAAACATTAATACAAACATTCACACAAACATTCACACAAACATTCACACAAACATTAATACAAACATTCACACAAACATTCACACAAACATTCAGACAATCATTCACACAAACATTCACACAAACATTCACACAAACATTCAGACAATCATTCACACAAACATTCACACAAACATTCACACAAACATTCACACAAACATTCACACAAACATTCACACAAACATTAATACAAACATTCACACAAACATTCACACAAACATTCATACAAACATTCAGACAATCATTCACTCAAACATTCATACAAACATTCACACAAACATTCACACAAACATTCACACAAACATTCACACAATCATTCACACAAACATTCACACAAACATTCACACACTCATTCACACAAACATTCACACAAACATTCATACAAACATTCCCACAATCATTCACACAAGCATTCACACAAACATTCATACAAACATTCACACAAACATTCACACAAACATTCACACACTCATTCACACAAACATTCAAACAAACATTCATACAAACATTCCCACAATCATTCACACAAGCATTCACACAAACATTCATACAAACATTCCCACAATCATTCCCACAATCATTCCCACAATCATTCACTCAAACATTCATACAAACATTCACACAAGCATTCACACAAACATTCACACAATCATTCACACAAACATTCACACAAACATTAATACAAACATTCACACAAACATTCACAAACATTCACACAAACATTCATACAAACATTCACATAAACATTCACACAAACATTCATAGAAACATTCACAAAAACATTCATACAAACATTCACACAATCATTCACACAAACATTTACACAATCATTCACACAAACATTCACACAAACATTAATACAAACATTAATACAAACATTCACACAAACATTCACACAAACACTCATACAAACATTCACACAAACATTCACACTAACATTCACACAAACACTCATACAAACATTCACACAAACATTCACACTAACATTCATACTAACATTCACACTAACATTCATACAAACATTCATACAAACATTCACACAAACATTCACACACACATTCACACAAACAATCATACAAACATTCATACAAACATTCACACAAACATTCACACTAACATTCACACTAACATTCATGCAAACATTAATACAAACATTCACACAAACATTCACACAAACATTCACACAAACATTCACACAAACATTAATACAAACATTCACACAAACATTCACACAAACATTCACACAAACATTCACACAAACATTCACACAAACATTCAGACAATCATTCACACAAACATTCACACAAACATTCACACAAACATTCAGACAATCATTCACACAAACATTCACACAAACATTCACACAAACATTCACACAAACATTCACACAAACATTCACACAAACATTCACACACTCATTCACACAATCATTCACTCAAACATTCATACAAACATTCACACAAGCATTCACACAAACATTCACACAATCATTCACACAAACATTCACACAAACATTAATACAAACATTCACACAAACATTCACAAACATTCACACAAACATTCATACAAACATTCACATAAACATTCACACAAACATTCATAGAAACATTCACAAAAACATTCATACAAACATTCACACAATCATTCACACAAACATTTACACAATCATTCACACAAACATTCACACAAACATTAATACAAACATTAATACAAACATTCACACAAACATTCACACAAACACTCATACAAACATTCACACAAACATTCACACTAACATTCATACTAACATTCACACTAACATTCATACAAACATTCATACAAACATTCACACAAACATTCACACACACATTCACACAAACAATCATACAAACATTCATACAAACATTCACACAAACATTCACACTAACATTCATGCAAACATTAATACAAACATTCACACAAACATTCACACAAACATTCACACAATCATTCACACAAATATTCACACAAACACTCACACAATCATTCACACAAACATTCATACAAACATTCACACAATCATTCACACAAACATTCACACAAACATTAATACAAACATTAATACAAACATTCACACAAACATTCACAAACATTCACACAAATATTCACACAATCATTCACACAAACATTCATACAAACATTCACACAATCATTCACACAAACATTCACAAACATTCATACCAACATTCATACAAACATTCGTACAAACATTCACACAAACATTCACACTAACATTCACACAATCATTCACACAAACATTCACAAACATTCATACAAACATTCATACAAACATTAATACAAACATTCCCACAATCATTCACACAAGCATTCACACAAACATTCATACAAACATTCCCACAATCATTCCCACAATCATTCCCACAATCATTCACTCAAACATTCATACAAACATTCACACAAGCATTCACACAAACATTCACACAATCATTCACACAAACATTCACACAAACATTAATACAAACATTCACACAAACATTCACAAACATTCACACAAACATTCATACAAACATTCACATAAACATTCACACAAACATTCATAGAAACATTCACAAAAACATTCATACAAACATTCACACAATCATTCACACAAACATTTACACAATCATTCACACAAACATTCACACAAACATTAATACAAACATTAATACAAACATTCACACAAACATTCACACAAACACTCATACAAACATTCACACAAACATTCACACAAACATTCACACTAACATTCATACTAACATTCACACTAACATTCATACAAACATTCATACAAACATTCACACAAACATTCACACACACATTCACACAAACAATCATACAAACATTCATACAAACATTCACACAAACATTCACACTAACATTCATGCAAACATTCATGCAAACATTCACACATTCATTCACACAAACATTCACACAAATATTCACACAAACATTCACACAAACATTCATACAAACATTCACACAATCATTCACACAAATATTCACACAAACACTCACACAATCATTCACACAAACATTCATACAAACATTCACACAATCATTCACACAAACATTCACACAAACATTAATACAAACATTAATACAAACATTCACACAAACATTCACAAACATTCACACAAATATTCACACAATCATTCACACAAACATTCATACAAACATTCACACAATCATTCACACAAACATTCACAAACATTCATACCAACATTCATACAAACATTCGTACAAACATTCACACAAACATTCACACTAACATTCACACAATCATTCACACAAACATTCACAAACATTCATACAAACATTCATACAAACATTAATACAAACATTCACACAAACATTCACACAAACATTCACACAAACATTCACACTAACATTCATACAAACATTCATACAAACATTCACACAAACATTCATACAAACATTCATACAAACATTCACACAAACATTCACACAAACATTCACACAAACATTCATACAGGGATGATAGAGGCTGCCATGCAAGGCGCCACATGCTCATCAGGAGCGGTAACCATTCACACCATCAGTTAAACACCGTTGGAACAGATATTGGGAACAACTTGGGGTTCAGTATCTTGCTCAAGGAGACTTTGACACACTTCGAACCACCGATCTTTAGATAAGTGGACAACTGAGCCACCCTTGCCCCAATGTGTGTGTGTCTTACCTGTCTTCTTTACCCAGCTCCACACTTACTGTTTCAGTGTTTGGGAAGTCAACAGCAAAGTTCCTGTTCTTGGTTTAAAAATAACTTTTGGCCTTAAATTCTTTGCACCCTCCTCCTCCCCAACAGTCTGTACACTCTATACCTTATTTTTCAGTCACTATATACCTGTCTATGCTGCGCAAACACACACATGCATAGAAACACACACAAATAAACACACACACACACACACACACGCACATATACACACACACACACACACACACACACACACACACACACACACAGACACACACACACACACACACAGAAACACGCACACATAGACACACACATAGACACACAAAGACACACGCACACATAGACACACACATAGACAAACGCACATAAACACACACTCATAGACAGACACACAAATTGAAACACACACATAGACACACGCACACATAGACACACACATAAACACACACACATAGACACACACACATAAACACACACTACTAGACAGACACACAAATTGACACACACACATAGACACACGCACACATAGACACACACATAAACACACACACATAGACACACACACATAAACTCACACATAGACACACACATAGACACACACACAGAAACACACACACATAGACACAAGTAGATAAACACACATACATTGATATACAAACATAGACACAAACACAGAACCAAACACGTATAAAACCACACACAGACGCGCACACATAAACGCACACACATAAACACACACATAGACACAAACACACAAGAGACACACCTGAGATGACATAATAATATATATAGAGTTATACTGGAATGTATTTCATAACGATGAATCCTTGTGAAAATCATCTAAATTAATTTCGCCCTCATCAAGCCGCAGTCCATAACCCGTTACAACAGAGCCAGAACACATTTGCGGACATTTTTTTGTCAATCGAAAAAAGAAAAAGAATAAGTATTCAGACCCTTTATTTCATATTTAATGGAAGCAGCTTTGGCAGAGATAACCACCTCCAGTCCTGTTGGGTATTCAGGGCACACTGGGCTTCAGGGCACACTGGGTTTCAGGGCACACCGGGCTTCAGGGCACACCTGGCTTCATGGCACACCGGGATTCAGGGCACACCGGGCCTCGTGGCACACCGGGCTTCAGGGCACACCGGGCTACTGCTCTTGTCTGTAGATCGTCTCAGACTCCGTCTGGTTGGATGGGGACCATCAGGGGACGGACAGTTTAAAGTTTCTGCAGAAATGTTCAACTGAGCTCAAGTCAGCGCTCTGTTTGGTCTTGGCGATGTGCTGACAGTCATGGTCCTGTTTAAAGGTGAATCGTCAGTCCAGTCTCAGGTCCTGAGTACTCTGGACCAGGTTCTCCTTTTGGGACTTATAGTACCTTTATTTCGTCCCATCAACTTTTCCTCAACCATTACAGTGGAGGTTTTAGCTCAGTGGGTAAAGCGGTCGTCCCCCAACATGGAGACCAGTGACCAGTGGGCCCCTGACAAGCCGTGGGTTCCTGAGCAACACCTTGAAACCTCATCTCCCCAGGCGTTTCACAGGGGCCGCCCACTGCTCCTTCAGGGATGGTTCAAATAAGAGAAAGTAATTTCAGAGAAATCATGTTGCACTATGTCGTACTATGTATGGCTGTATGTGATGAAGGATTTCCTCTTCTTCTTCTTACCAGAGTCCCTGTACATGATCAACTTTTGTACAAAGGCCCTTCTCCCATGATTGCTGAGTTCAGCTGGGCGGACAGTTCTAAGAAGAGCCATTTAAAAATGTTGTTTTTGGGAACACCATGTTTGTCTCCATGATTCTTTTTTACCTTCCCATCTGTGCCTCAAGACAATTCTGTCTTTGAGTTCATTCGACCTCAAGGCCTGGTGTTTGCTCTGATGTGTTTGTTGCGACCTCTAGACAGGTGTGTGTCCTGCTGAATCATGTCCAATCAAATGAAGTTACCATGGATGGACTCTAATCAAGGTCCATCCATGGACAAAGATGGTCGAGACAAGAGCGAGGCGCCCAAGCTATATTGCAATCGTCATTATAAAGGGTCTGAATACTTAAGATAAATTTCAAAAATTCTATTTCTGCTGTGGTATAAATGGGTATGGAATGTAGTCTGAGGAAGGGAAAGGAATCATTTCAATTGTTTTAGCATAAGTGTGCAACATGACAAAATGTGAAGAAAGTGAAGTGGTCAGAATACTTTTTGAATGACTGTAGCTCACAGTCAAATTCATGACCCATCAGATCTTGGTTGAAACTCGATCTACTCGACTTGAGGTCAAAATTCAAAAGATTAATGTGAACTCATCCATTCCCCATGCATTTTTCTATGACCAAGATGTATTGTTACCATAGTTTTCCACCCATAGTTTTGCTAAAAATAGCAGTTTCGGGTATCGGGTCGCAACAGGAGGAACTCATTTGTTGTGTTGTGTTGTATTGTGTTGTGTTGTGTTGTGTTGTGTTGTGTTGTGTTGTGTTGTGTTGTATTGTGTGGTCTTATGTGGCTGGCATTGGTCTGCCAAGGGACGGAAGATGGAAATTAGCTCTTGCTGTAATCTTGCATATTTACATGTATATGTTCATTAATATGCACTGGCCCTTTTATAAAGAAATAAAGAAATAAGAAATGAGAAATAAGGGTTTGATATTTTTGCATTCTTAATATGATAGAGAAGCTTATTACAGTTTGTGCAAAGAGTGGACTCCAGAATCTTCTTACAGCAAATAATGTGTTGATACTCAAATGTTGGACGATTTTTCTTCATCAATAGTATAGTATAGTATAGTATAGTATAGTATAGTATAGTATAGGATAGGATAGGATAGGATAGTATAGTATAGTATAGTATAGTATAGTATAGTATAGTATAGTATAGGATAGGATAGGATAGTATAGTATAGTATAGTATAGCGTAGTATAGTATAGGATAGTATAGGATAGAATGGTATTGCATAGTATAGTATAGTATAGTATTGTACAGTATGGTATAGTATAGTATAGTATAGGACAGTATAGTGTAGTATAGTATTGTATAGTATAGTATAGTATAGTATGGTGTAGTATAGTATAGTATTGTATAGTATAGTATAGTATAGTATAGTTTAATATAACAAAGTCCAGTATAGTATAGTACAGAATAGTATAGTACAGTGTAGAATATTTTAATATAATATAGAATAGTATAGAATGGTATATTATAGTATAATATAGTTTAATATAACAAAGTACTGTATAGTATAGTATAGTATAGTGTAGAGTAGTTTAATATAGGATAGTACAGTATAGCAAAGTATAGAATAGTATAGTACAGTACAGTACAGTACAATATAGTAAAGTTTAGTATAGGTTAATAAAGTATAGTTTAAAGTAGTACAGCATTGTATAATATTGTATATTATAGTATAGTTTAACATAATAAAGTATAGTATAGTTTAATGTTGTATAATGCAATATAGTATAGTATAGTATAGTATAGTATAGTATAGTATAGTATAGTTCAACATTGTATAGTTTAACATAGTATAGAGTAGTATGGTATGGTATTGTATAGTATAGTATGGTATAGTAAAGTAGGTATAGTATACTATAGTATAAGATAGGATAGGAAAGTATGGTATAGTTGAAGATAGTATAGGATAGGATAGTATAGTATAGAAAAGTATACTATAGTATGGTATAGTATAGTATATTATACTATAGTCTAGTCTAGTATAGTATAGGATAGTATAGTATAGAATAGTATAGTATAGTGTAGTATAACAGAGTATAGTATAGTATATTATACTATAGTAAAGTATAATATTGTGTAGGGTAGTATAGTATATTATACATAGTATGGTATAGTATAGTATATTATAGTATAGTGTAGTATAGTATAGTATGGTATGGTATAGGACAGTATAGTATAGGATAGTATAGGATAGTATGGTATTGCATAGTATAGTATAGTATTGTACAGTATGGTACAGTATAGGACAGTATAGTATAACATAGTATAGTATTTTATAGTATAGTATTGTATAGTATAGTATAGTATGGGGTAGTATAGTATAGTATGGTGTAGTATAGTATAGTATTGGATAGTATAGGAAAGG